>QLOH01000672.1:0-245000 GCA_026901365.1 Sesbania bispinosa | reverse complement strand
ACTACTCAAACATTGCAACCCTTCTTATCCTCTCACACCCCTTGGTAACATCCAATCTATTATACTACCTCCGTTTCTAATATTTAACTGTCCATTTATTTGGACAAAAACCACACATATTAAAGAATGCAATTATCACTTGTTGATCTTCGAGTAATCTCGCAACGACAGTAGGAGGTGTTCTTCACGGCGGAGAGACGACGACGGACGGTGGTGTACCTGCAGGGACTCTGATGCTTAAGTCAGCGAGTGATCCAACAGCGTTTTGATGAGTAAGAATGAAAGCGTATTTGAAACGGAGGCCACCACCGTGTATTTGTAAGGGTATTTTGGCGGGAAAGTCTATTAGGTAGTTGCAATGGCTTCCTGCAATTGTCCTCACGTGCTCTGCTGAGGTGACGTACACACGTTGAGTATAACTGTGGTCATGACCGGGATGTGATGCCGGTAGGTTGACAACGATTGTGCTTAAAGCATATTGTGAATGGTATGAGCAAACGAAGGAGTTTGTAACATGACCCCGGGGCTAGATGTCGGAAATACACAGGCCGCATGTTGGACTTCATATCTGACGTCGATGTTGGTCGTGTCTGATCTCAGTCCAAAACACTTTTATTTTCATGGAAATAAATTTGAAACTTTCTATTTTACCCTTTATCTATGTTATTACTATTGAGTCTCATTAATTTCAATAGTGGGTCATTTATTAACACAAGGGTAAAGTGGAGAAATATGTATTTATTATTGCATTGAATTTGTAAATGGACAATTAAATAGAAACATTTTTTTCCTTAAAATAGACAGTTAAATAAGAACGAAGGTAATATTATTTAAAATAGGTTTGACCATGTCATACAAAGTAACTAAATTTATTACTATATTAATTATTTATTAAAATAAATAATTAAATAAATAAATAAATGTTACCATATTTCTATTTAAAATAGTAGATTCTTAATTTGGGGTATTACTTATATTTTTCGTCCTAGCAAAAAATATAATAATATTCCACACTGAAAAATTATTTATTTGATTAAATTAAATTCTTTAATTTAATTACCAAATAATAAATTTTTGGGTAAGATAACTTTTTAGTCCCTATAAAATGTCCCGGTTTTGATTTTCGTCCCTGAAAAATTTTTCTTTTTTATTTCATCCTTATAAAATATTATTTTTTAGTCCCTGCTATTGATTCTACTGTTAATTGTGGATGTGTCGAATGCCCATTACAGTCAATGATCCTATGTGCAACATCGTGACACATTATACAACATTGTTAGCATCTTTAAACTCATCCAGAGATTGTTTGTGATATGCAGAAAGGGGGAATGTATAAAGAATTTTAATTCGAGTCAGGTATGAAATTTGACTTTCTGAATGAGTTTAAGGCGATTAACACTCTTATATAACGTGTCAGGGTACTTCTCAAGTATTGGTCACTAGTATAGACGTTCGACACATCCACAACTAACAGTATAATCAATATCAAGGACTAAAAAAACTTAAATATTTATAAGGATGAAATAAAAAGAAAAATTTTTCGGGGATGAAAATCAAAACTCGGATATTTTATAGGGACTAAAAAGTTATTTTACCCTAAATTTTTCTTTAGTAAAGATTAGAACACTCGTTAGTGTGTGACCCCGTAGGTTTACTACGCCGGTAGTAAATCAAATTAATTTACTAATCAATGTTGATGTCTAGCAACACTCCTTAACGACCGAATAGCATGAAATAATATTCTTTACTATTACCTTTAGAAAAAATAATATAATATTTTCTTCCATCTTTATAGCTCAAATTAACTCTAGAGTATGATATTATTGTCAAATTCTAATAAGTTAACACATGGTGAATAACTTAATATACTCATATCTTTATTCATCAAATTACCCCAGCCAGTTCTTAATTTTATTGTAGATGTAACGTTGTAATTTCTAAATCCAAAAATAATGTCCGTTGTAAATATTATTCCCAAATTCCTGAAATTATTTCGCGTCATTTTCGATATCGGCACACATAATACAAAGATGCCTAAGCATTCCAACGTTTGCTTAGACTACCACATAATTCATACATTACATTTTAAACACAAAATTCTAAACTGGAAAGTGGGGCAACCTACACCCACAAGTGTGAGAGTTCATAAACTCCTACCGGAAATCCGACAGAGTTTCCCCTGAAAACTGGACATTTTCTAAATTTCCAGAATCACCTGAAAACCAGCAAAATCCCAGTACAAATCATAATAACAAGAGTACTAATCTAGTCCAAAGAAGAAATAGGCCTCCGTGGTCAGTCTAAAGATTTCTACATCAATTTCTAATTAATTAAAGACTACACTTAACCATATGATGAAATCTCTATTTAATTACATTATTAACGATTAATTACAAAGGATAACACTTCATAATTTCTATCTGGTCTCTAGAGGTGTAGATCTACTCCAAAAGCTCCTTTTCATCTCTGGACAAAGGCTAGAATACCCTGCATAAACTAAAATATATCCCCGAAACGTGGGGTGAGACTACGGTCTCAGCGAGCAAAGCATGCAACAAGCAGTGTAGGGAGGCAGACATATGACGTGCAACATATCATTCAACATGTCATGTATAACTATTTCAATTACCACATTACAATTTCACTCAACTATACAAGATGTTTAATGCAAGTATGAAAAATGGATATGCTATGCATGACCTGCATTACCTGGCAGACGGGGTTTTTTCACTATCTGGGGCTAGACCTGAGCTCAGACTACAAGGAACGTCTTCCTTGGGCATAACACCGTCAATTAACTGGGGGCCGAAACCCGTGTTTTAACTGGGGACCGAAGTCCAAATTAGCCGGGGACCAAAGTCCAATCTTGATTAATTAAGGTGAACTGGGGCTGAAGCCAAAACCTGGGGCCGAAGCCATTTTTACTGGGCCGAAGCCAAAAACCATTTTCTTAGTCTTAACTGGGCCATAGGCCAAAAACATGCAATGGCTCATCCTTCACAAATAATTCATATCTCATGGCATGTATAGAACTAACACGTGTACATAGCACAAATATCATATCATGGATCTAAGTTTTCTCATAATAATCATTTCACTCCAACCATGTAAATCTAAAAATACCCTTTTCAATTAGAAACCTTGGAAGCATATTCCATAACAACCCTAATATATACATATACTTCATTATACAACAAAATCACCTTCGCACTTCAAGAATCATCAATAAAATTATCCAATACCATTTGTACCCACATATTCCCAAAATCCCCAAATTATTCCTCTAATCTAGGGTTTTTACATACAAGTAATAATCCTCTCAAAGCATGTTCACCATCCAATCCAACCATAAATCAACATCCACATACCAAGGGGAAAAGGAATAGAAGGATAGGGGTCGTATTAAAAACATACCCAAAATGAGATGCAAGTGTGTGAGCTTCTCTCACCTCAAATTGAGCAACAATGGAGGAGGAGGAGGATAATGGAGATCTAAGCTACTAACTAGGAGATGATGGGGAAGCCTCTACCCAAACCTTCTTCTTCTTTCTCTCACTCTCTCTCACTCTCTCTCTCTCTCCTTTTTTCTAAACCTATTTTTCTACTCTCGCCCGCCGCTTTGCGGCAAGCCCAGGGGTGCGCGTTCAATTTCAATCACAACAAAAGGGGGGAGGTAATTAACTAAGAGGAAGGGGTATTATAGGTCGATCCCCTTTTTTTTTCCTTTCTTTTATTTGATATATGTATTATATATATATATATATATATATATATATATATATATCTTAAAAATTATGTTAGACTCTATTAAAATTAATATCCAGATACCTTATTTTTTTTATATTATCTTATAATCATTATTAAACTTATTTCCTAAAATAATATTATTATAACTATTATTATCATCTATAATTCATGAAATTGTACTTTTCTTATTTATATGATCCTTATTCGTTTACACTCAAATTCAAATCTTATAATTAAACATTATTCTCAAAATGATATTACTTTCCTATCTCTAATTCTTGTGATGTCATTCTTCCTATTTCAAAATATGATCTTAAAAGCATATCTCTTTCTTTATGTTGTCCCGATCTTGATATGATTATATTAATATAATAATTAGTATATTTATAACAATTAAGGCTAATTATAATCTTAATAATATAATTTATCTTCAAATAATTTTATTATTATACCCTTTCTTTTTACTCTGATTTAATTATTATACTTAATACAATCAAATTTGATTAAAATCTTAATAATCTGACATCTCTCCTAATATTTAGAATATTATATTGTTATATCATAATTACGGTTATATTAATATTTACTATTACTTTTATAAAGCTTCTAATTTTAACCAACATTATTGAAATACAGTTATAAATACTATATATTTATTTATCTATTTTATTAAAATTCTAGATTTCTAAATTTTTGGGATGTTACAGTAGAGCCCAAACTCATTACCAATAGGATGGATTTCTTCTTGATTAATCATTAATTCTACAAGCATTTAATTATATCTAATATCTATTCAACTAACACTATAAAGCACTAGGTGTCCAGAATCAAAATATAACAAATAACTTGTTAATATTACTATGACAATCTCACATCAAAGGAAATCATTATACTTCTTCATGAGAATTTCATATTGACAAATTAACGGTAATATATTAACCATTAGGAATTCTCGAGTGGGTCAGTTCAATGATCATCATATCCCTATATGCGTCATCTATATATGTAATTTAATAAATGAGATCTATTAATCTTTATCCAATAAAGACCATTACATACATATTGATTTATCTATATCATTGAATTCCTATCTTCAATAATCCTACAGTCAAGAACAATTTAGATTAAAATTATAAAAAACCTGTTTCTCATTATCTTAATCTCTATCATGATATCAAAACTCTAATTTTAATCAAGGACATTTTTCATATCAATTATTTATTTAAACAACAAATATGATAGTAAAATATTATTTTATTATTTAAAATAATTTGATACAATTACATTATGGATTGAATTTTGGGCATATCAATTTATCCCCAACAAGATGCTGAGTTCGATGGTGGCTACTTGTTAAAGATAGCCGGCGAAATGCAACGGTGGCAAGTAACGGAGAGGAAAGAGGTGGATCCACGGTGGGGGTGGTCATGAAAAGGCTAGTAGTTGGTGCGGCGAGGAGGGCCGATGGGACGATGGTGAGGCAATTATGTATGCTCGGTTAAATGGTGAGGTGGAAGGTGGTTGTAGGCTCGCGGTGGACATGGTAGTTCCATGGGTTGTTCTTGCTAGATGATGGTGACTTGATGGTAGAGGTGATGGATTTGGTGAAGAGTGGTCATGGTTCATAGAGAATGAGGGGTAAGTGGATCTGAAGTTTTGAAGAGAGAATGAGTGTGATGGGTTAATCTTCATACAATTGAGTATAATTGATTTTAAAAATTAATAATTGAGATAAGTGATGCACATCTTACGAAACATGTTGGACGAAAGTGATTTAAAATCAATTCTGCGAAGCAACCATAAAACAAACAAAGGCTTAGTGAGTTGGGTTGAACTGCTACTGCTAGGTGGTTCGGTCATGGAGCTTTGGCACTATGGTTGGGATTCATAAGTGAGATGAAGCGTGTTGATTGTGGAGGATAAGTAAGGTGGTAATGGAATGGGTTCATGAAGGAAAAATGGAGAGAGTGGTTCATCTCCGGATGAAAGTGGAGGCATCAAGAGAGACCTTGAGCAATCTCAAGTCCCTTTTATTTTTCCCTTTGCATGACTTGTTTCAGTGTTTGTTTGATCTTCTTTTTTTAATGCTTGATCCTTTGCCACTTCACGTAGCTCGTCTAAGCCTGCTACAAGGTTTGACTTTATTTTCTTCTTTTTTATTTTTGTTATATTAATAAAATAAAACAAAATAGATTAGAGAAGAAACAAAATAATTAAAGAGTAGGATAAAATTTGATACTAAAATAAAAATAGCTTAAAAGATGAAAAGTATTTATTGAAAATTTAAGATTCACGATTTTATTATTTTTGGTTTTTTTTCAAATGCCCAGAAAAAAAATTTGGGGGTTCACATTAAATATAAAAAGATTTTATTTTAATATCATAATCAAATATTAAGAAAACCTATTAAGTCACACATATACAATAAGCCCACCAGAAATCATAGAAAACCTAATCAGATCATTAGAATAATAACATAATGCCAAACTCATAAGCGTTAGGGTAAAATAATAACATAATGTAACCAAAAATAACAAGATATGATAAAAGAGTGATAGTTAAACCCTAATTACCACTATATATATCGCATAAGATGCACAACCATAAATATATGAGAAGTCGTCTTCTTCTCTCCAAGCACTACTAGCATAATTGAGGGGGAACAATTGGATTCCCTTCACAAAGTGCGTATAAAATTTCATCCATAACATCTGTCTCTTCATCTAAGAGAGTTGAACCGAAAAATGGAGAATTCAAGCTTGGAAATGGTTGTTCGCTCAACTTCAGTAAGTCGTTATCACTCTGTAAAAGTTTCTCATAGTGTTTGCTAAGAACTCCAGGAGGAAATTCCAGGTAGTGCCTCCTGTCCAGTATAAATATATATTATTAGATGACATTTCATCAACTATTAGCATCGGGTGTCCACATAGCAATTATAGTTTATCTAGACACAGGCTAGCTTAATGCATTTATGTTGTGCAAGAAAGGGAAAGAATTATGTTGATAAATGAAGAACTTAAATGCAATACCGGTATGTCAAAGCATGGCCTTCGGTGAAGTCTCCTGATAACAACCATGTAGTGTGTTTTCGTGGCATTGGATCATTCTCTTGATAGAACACTGGTTCCTTTCCTAACTGAGAAATGAAAAAAAAATCAATGTCAAATGCATGTATTTGTTCTAATCAAGAGGAAAAATCATGAAAAATTCATAAGAAATATTCTACCTCAATTTCAAGAATCCCAGGTTTGTTTTCCTCAACAATGGCTCTCATGGATAAAATGTTTTGCCATAGTACTTCAACTTTGTTCTTGATGTTTTTTCTTGTATCTAGTATCTCCCACACAAATTTTCTCTTTGAAATGTAACATCTAGCCATCAATGTGTCTCCTCCATGTGTAGGCGCAAACTATATATACATGCATGAAATTCAATTGAATTATATGTATGTATTCATGACTAAGAATTGAAATGATCTAATCGAATTAATAAATTTTGCCACATTACCATACTGGGGCTTAAAGTTTCTAATCAAATTAAAATTTAAAAAAATTAAAAAACAATCCTTATATTTGTTTGCATTAACTTTTATTAACAATATCACCATACCTACTTTTTTTAATATGTTTTCACTATTTTCCTTTGAAAGTATCTTTCTTACACCTTTCTTGCTAAGATTTTTAAACACTCTCAAATCTCTCTATATCTTTTTTAAAAACTATTATTTTAAAATCCGAATATTTATGATTCACATCGTTCACCTATTTTTTCCTATTTCATGTCTTTTTTAATTCAAATGTAAATTCTTACCATTATTATGTAATAATAATATATACTCCCTCGGGTCATTTTTATAAGACACTATTAACCGGATTACATATACCAATGAAAGTGATTAAAGTTAGTTAATTTTATTTGAGTTTTAAAAAATAATTTAACATTCTAGTTTTACCCTTATTTAATATCATTAACTAACTCCACTACTATTTAATAGTTGTAAAGACATTAAAGTTACTAAGGGCAAATAAGGAAAATGATAATAAATGCTTTCTTGAAATTGTAAAGTACCTTATAAAAAGGACCACAAAAACTTATAAGAAGTGCCTTATAAAAAAGACCAGAGAGAGTATCATTTACTGATATATCATAATCAATTAATAATTATAAAAATAAACTAACTAATTTTAAAATTTGAATATAAGAATTGATTAGTATCTAAAAATTTAAACTATATAAATGAATATTATAATTCTAAAATTATCTGAAATATAACTAGTTCAATACTGTGATTGGATTAATTAATTTTTATGAATTAATGATTCAAATTCCAAATAACTATTCTTTAAATAGCCTCAAATTAAATTCCCACACAAACTAATTATCGTTTAATATATGTTGAATTCAAATTCAAATTATATATATTTTTCAAATTAATTACACCATAATATTTAAGTATCAAATTTAAATTATTTAGTTTAGGGAGTTTAAATCCAACATATATACTTTATATTTTAATATATTTATTTTTATTAAAAAATATATATCACCTGGTTATTACATAAGATAAAATATGACTATTAGTATATGGATCTTACGTTGAATTGTCCAATCCTGAGGAGTGTAGCGGGAAAATGCACAACTGTGAACTTCTTTGTCTCCTCCTTCAATACTCTTTCTTTGGCATTCCACAGGTCCTCTATTTCTTTCATTGCGGAAGGTGTCTTTTCGAGTTTCAATCCGATTGGTGGAGGAAGGTGAACGTAGTCTTCCAACTTGGCATGGCAAAAATAATGCTACAAAAAAAACACCAAACAAAAGTTAAAAATTAAAGTTCATGCATATATCACACCGACTGAAAAATATGAAAAATGTGTTTGGGTGTGATAGGTATATGGAGGAGAGAGATAGAAAGGATAAATAGATAGAAAGAGAAACTAAAAAAATATGAGAAGTAATATAATAAGAAAGAAAGAGGGAGAAATAAAAGGAAATTGTGTGTTTCTGAGTTTAAAGAGAATGTGATGTGAAGGGAAAGGTTAAAGGGAGAAGAATTTTTGTAAAATACTCAAATTTCTAAACATTTCCAATAAATCTCCCTCCCTTCCTCTCCAAAAATCAATTCATAAATTTTTCATAAGTAAAAATGTGAGAAAGTGAATTGTTAAAAAAATGTATTGATAGAAAATATTTCATCTCTATTTCTTTACTACCAGACAACTTAATTTTTTCTCTATTTCTCACCTATTTCTCCTTACCTCATTTTTCTCTTTCCTAATTCTCTCTACCTTATTTCTTTCCACGCTACCAAACACATTGTAAGTGATAGAAAATGCGAGAAGGAGAACCGTTAAAAAATTGTGATTGATAGAAAATATATAATTGAAAACATAGTCGGTCATTAAAGAAGAAATTAATTAGTTGAACAAAACCAATAATCGAACAAAAGAGACAAACCTTTCCTCCTGCATTTTGTACATATATCGAACTTGTGCCATGAAAATTTAGAGGTTCTTGATAGGAATATGAAGCACTTTGAGCCTTGTCTCTATTAAGGACGAAATTATCTTCCTCCATTGGAGCTGCGGTACGTAGTTTAGTTTCTCTCTGTTATTTATTTAATAACAAAGAAGCCGTGAGTGTTTGTTTACCAACGAGAGAATAGAAGATACTTATAATCACAAAATAAAGTTATTTATCAAATGTGAATTAGTTACAAAATTTATCTTATCTTTTTTTAATCAATTCGAACTAATTTTTTAAAGTTAATTTAAATTTCAATGCTCGTTTAATTCCAATTTTACTTTACATCCTTTCAATAAATTCCGGAAAAAAAAAGAAACTTCATAATTCAGAAAAAATAGAAATATAAAAATCCAAAAAAAAAATAAATCGAAAATCAATAATAAATTTAAAGATAAAAAAAGAGAAAATGAAAAAAAATACAAAATTTAGTTAAATATTTAGTTCATAGGGGGAGAGGAGGAAAAATAAAACTAATTTACTTATATAACTCTTTATTTTATAATACATAGTTGTATTAATTTAAGTGTAGAGGTATTTAAACTATTTTAATTATTTAATTTAAACTTTCCCACTTCCCTCCAAATCCCTCAATGTTGGAGGGGAGCGAAAATAGTCTTTCAAGTGATTTTTGCACACTTTCCTTCCCTCCTAAAAATTGAACCAAACATAAAAACTCATTTAAAATCTCTTTCCTTCCCTCCAATTAAACATAGGCTAAAAGAGAAAGGGAGGGAAAACTTTTGTAAAATACTCAAATTCCAAAACAAATTTTTGTAAACTCTTTTTTTCTCTTTCTTTTCCTCCAAAAATCAACTCAAATATTTCATAAGTAAATAAGTAAAAATGTGAGAAGGTGGACGGTTAAAAAAATGTGATTGATAAAATATATATATTTGACAACATAGCCGGTCATTAAAGAAGAAATTAATTAGTTGAACAAAACCAATAATCGAACAAAAGAGACAAACCTTTTCTCCCGCATTTTGTAAACTTGTGCCATGAAAATTTAAAGGTTCTTGATAGGAATCTGAAGTTCCTCCTGCATTTTGTACATATATGGAACTTGTGCCATGAAAATTTAGAGGTTCTTGATAGGAATCTGAAGCACTTTGAACCTTGTCTCTATTAGGAACGAAATATTCCTCCATTGGAGTTGTGGTATGTAGTTTAGTTTCTCTCTATTGTTTATAACAAATAGAGAATAGAAGATACTTATAATCACAAAATAGTGTTATTTATCAAATGTGAATTAGTTACAAAATTTATCTTATATTTTTTAATCAATTAACCGTAATAATTATCTTTATTTTACATAATAACCCAAACTTATCCTTATTTTAATCTTATTTTAATCAATTTTATCCGAACTGATTTTTTAAACATTATTTTAATTCCAATTTTACTTTACATCCTTTCAATAAATTCCGAAAAATAAAAAAAAAATGAATCTTCATAATCCAAAAAAATAGATATCTGAAAATAAAAAAAAAAGATAAATCGAAAATCAATAATAAATTTAAAGATAAAAAATAAAAAACAGAAAATGAAAAAATATAAAATTTAGTTAAAATAAAAAAAATCAACAAAATCAGAATGTAAAATAATAAAAAATCAGAAAATTCAAATTTAAAAATTCAATTCAGAAAATAATCCAAAAAAAAAATAAAAGAAAGAGAAGAAAACCAACAGTCCTGTTCCGTTTCTATCTTTCAGATGAGATAAGTTGCCATGATCGTGCAAAAAAATAGGGGTGATTTTTAGAGATAAGGTTGATTTTTAGAGAAGTGAGATAAGGTTGTTACAGACAAATAAAAAAAGGAAAATAGAAGGACACAGAACCATAGAAAAATAGGAAATTGAATTAGGAAGAGAATCCCAACCGGAACCACCAAAGCCAACCACCGCTGCGGGCAGACCCACCGTCTAGTCGCAGATTGCGCGGCCATGCCGCCGCAAACCCAACCACCATCGCCGCCCTAGCAGTCCCCTTTCCCGCGAAGATCCTCCTCCGCGCAGCACCGCATTCTTACTGCTGCCGTTCCTTTCGCAGTTCACCACCGTCGCTGTACAGCCCCTTCTCCCCGCGAGCTCCGCCGCTCCACCTCTCGCCCGCGCTCGATCGTTCCAGCCGCGCGCAATACGCGGAGCACCACCTCCATGGCCGCTCGCAGCAACCGCTCTGTAACAACCAACCACGGCCGCTTCCCTTCCTCTCTTCCTCTCCCCCTTTCTCTCTCTCTTAGGTTTCTGATCACTCAAATAAAAAGAAAACTGTGCGTGAGTGAGTAAGGAGGCGTGAAGACTGAAGAGTCTCTTTTAGACTCAGATCCTTTACTTTCTTTCTTTCTATTTTTTTGTTGGTTGATGATTATTTTTATTTCATTTGATTTTTATTTAATGGATTTTAAATTTTGTGAATATTGGTGGTGATGTGTAATTTTTTTATGAAGAACACATGTTAAACCAGAGTGTATTTGCTAAGGTCAATAAGTTAGCTACTAGCTTATTAGCTAACTTATTTGACTAGCTTATAAGATAGTTTAACAACACAAAAGTTTTGATAAGGCCATCAACACCGCAGGTGCTTAAGTTTATTTTGCTGACAATTGGCACACTAAAATGGAGTTGCATAGCGATGGAGAAGAATTGTATAAGACCATCTCCAATGGGAGTTGCTTAGAAGAGTTGTTTAACATAAAAATTATTATTTAAATGTGGGTCCCACAAGTTGAGTTGCTTAAAAATAGGTAAGAGTTGCTTCCACAAGCAACTCTTACTCATTTTTAAGCAACTAACTTGTGGGACTCATATTAAAATAATAGTTTTTAAGTTAAGCAACGCAACTCCCATTGGAGATGCTCTAAAGTGCTTGTATATGGTGAGAGGCTTGCTGACAAAAAGCTGTTGCACATGATTTGTATTATTTATATAATATAAATATTGAGTAAATGTGTAATGATGGGACCCATTTAAGATATGTCAATAGTAAAAAAGTGAGGTGTTGGGATGGAGATGAGAGGTGTTTAATAATAATTTAATGATATATAATGGTGGGACCCATTTAAGATATGTGAATAGTAAAAAAGTGAGGTGTTGGAGTGTAGATGCTCTAAGGTATCTCAAAGTAGCTTATTTTAGGAGCTTCTAGCTTAAGTTACAAGCTACTTCACCTAGCTTCTAGCTTCTAGCTTAAAATTTATTTAATTTTTTTCCATCACTATTCTTTATATTTTAGGGTTAAATATATTTTTAGTCCCTCAAAATATATTGAAATTTGGTTTTGGTCCCTCATTTATTTTTTCATTGGTTTTAGTCCTCCATTTTTTAAAATCATGTGATTTAATCCTTGTCATTAGTTATATTCCGCTAAGTGATGGCGTAGTAATATTTCTTGTATATTTTTTTTATGGATTTTCCTTCGAATTTTCCTACAGATTTCAAAATTGTGCACAAAATTTGTTTAGATTCTAAAATTTACTATAGATTTTTTTACAAGAAAGCAAAGAAATTTTATAGCAGTATTTTTATTTAAAAAATTGTAATTTTTTTAGAAATTTACTACACATAAATTTTCCGGAGAAAAAGTAGCAAGAAATTTCCTATAAATTTTTACTCTGGAAAAGTCGTAGTGGAACTGCGAAAATGACTTAATAGAATACAGTTAATAAGGAGGACTAAAAACGTGTGATTTTAAAAAATGGAGGACCAAAACCAATGAAAAAATAAATGAGGGACCAAAACCAAATTTCATAATATTTTGAGGGACCAAAATCATATTTAACCCTATATTTTAATACATGTCCCTTATTATTCTTAATTTATTTTTACCTATTATTATTTATTTTCAATTTTAGTGACAAAATTTTCAATTTCTTTTTATTTATTATTACCTATATAATCGGTAATTTAAAAAATTATGAATTAATTAAATTTTTATTTTCTTTTCACTATTTTATGAAATTATTTTTATATTATATTATTTATTTTATCAATTTTATTATTTATTTTAATTTATAATTAAATATTTTATCACTAAAAAGTTTAATAAAAATTTAATTAGTTTTTAATAAATATAAAATTTAATTACATAATAATAATTTTTTTCTAGAAAATACAAATAAAATTTACGTAGTTATGCCCTTTAATGACATTTTACATTTATCAACTAGTTTATCAGCTAGTTCTACCAAACACTTCTAATTCAATAAGCTAGCTTATAAACTTGTAGCTTATAAGTTAGAAGTTAACTTATCAGCTTCCAGCTAGTTTATCAGCTAGTTTTGTCAAACACACCCCTAGTCAAACCCTCAATCACTAGGTTGTCATTCTAGTGGGTACGGTGGTGATATTTAATGACCTTATATTTCTCACTTGAGGTTTATTTAGTGTATATTTGTGTGATCGAATTTTGAATTTGTAAATCTTTATATATAAAAAGTAAGGTAGTCTAGGATTTTCAAGGGATAATTTTTCCCTCTTAAACTGTGTGTAACTAAGTAATTTTATTGAAATAATTTATTTTATATTTTTACACAATTTATTAAATAACATAACATTAATTATAATAATGACTATTTGTTTTTATCAACTTTATATTTTTAAGTACTTTTTGTATTCCACAATTTGGGAATGACAGAGTGGGGTAATTGTCTCTTCAATGTTCAAATTAGTGGATATTTACCTTAAATTGTTAATTATTAATGGATATTTACCTATAGTTTCGATGTATTTTCATTGTTATATTTATGGGTGTTTCTATATAATTTATTAAATATTATATCACTTCTACATAATTTATTAATATTATATCATTGTGTAGAGAAGAAGGATGTTCCGAAATTGATATAGAAACTTTTTCAAGTGGAATGTTGAATGCAATTAATTGATCAGGTTTACCACCACGTCAACTTCACTTGAAGATTGGGGCTCCTGTAATGTTGGTACGTAATATTGATCAATGTAATGGATTGTGCAATGGTACCCGACTGCAAGTCAAAAGGCTGGGGAATCGTGTTATTGAATATCAGGTTTTAAGTGGAACTAAAGCTGGTCATGTTGTTCTTATTCCTAGAATGACATTGATTCCAAGTAATCAAACATTGCCTATAAAATTCAAGAGAAGACGGTTCCTGTTGATAATCTCTTTTGCCATGACAATAAACAAATATCAAGGACAAACTCTCTCACATGTAGGAATTTATTTACCAAGGCCGGTTTTTACACATGGTCAATTGTATGTTGCACTTTCTAGAGTAAAGAGTAGGCAAGGACTTAGAATTATTCTTCAAAACCATGATGATCTGAACAAGAATTGTACTTTAAATGTTGTATATAGGGAGATTTTTGAAAATATTATATGACAGTGTACATATTTTATTTCTTACAATACAATATTGATGTCTTAAAAGTTCGATGGATTGTTGTCATGTTTCAATATTTTCTACTGAATTTTTATTTTTAATTCCATTGTTTTGGAAACCTATTTCTTGAAAAATTGTTTTGGCTGAATGTATATGGGTTGTATGTGTGTTTTAAACATTTTTATGATGCTTAAAATGTGTTCATTTGGTGATTTTGGAAGCATGCAAATTATGAAATTGGTTGGAAAGAATTTTTTTCCCGTTTTTACATAGAGCTGCGACTATAAAATAGTGACTGCAGATTCGTTCACCGTTGGATCGGGCTGAAATTTTGATAGCTGATTCGGGACATCTGGTTCTTCATTTTGAACGGTTGGATCGTTGATACAAAGTCTGGGTTGGAAGATATTTGGTTCGCACGGTAGCTGTATATTTAGGGTTTTATTGATGAAATTGCTTGATTGATGTGCTTATGGATGATCATGCTTGAACTCGGTGAATTTTGGAAATGGTTGGATTTTGGTGTTTTTGATGAACATTCATGGTGTTCATCCTTGTTCTTGTCGTTCTTGAGTATGTTCATGAGAAACTCATGAAAAACTTGGTTTGATCTTGATGTTAGTCGAGAGAAATTGTTAAAGTGTTTATGAGCCCTAGTGGCCCAATAAGCTAAAAAAATATAACCAATTAAATTAATAACTAAATCAAATGGGAATGAATTTTTGGAAAACTCTAAGAATCAAATTCGGATATAAAAATGCACCTAATAAAAAGTCACTCTAAAAATCCTAATATTGGATGGTAAGGTGCGTTTTACGGTACTCAATTTTAATAGTTGTGTACCGGTACACAACAGACAGACATTGGCACCTGTAAGTGCTGACCGGTTCTCACACTTTTTTAGTCTACTGTTTCTATTTGCAAAAATGCCCGTTTGATGAATGAGCCGAGCGTATTGCTATTAACTTTTCAAACGTAATTTGACATGTGAATTTCGTTGCTCCGCATAACGTAATTTTTCATAATAAAATTATTGAATATATTATAAAAATTTATTTTTACGAAAATATTTGTTATTTAAAAATTGTTCTAACCAATTTAAAATTAATATATTTATTATGTAAAATATTTATTTAAACTACTTAACATTATTTCAAACATATATATATATAATTTTTTATTAATTATTACAATTTTATCAGCTTTATATATTAATTTTGAGATTTCATTTTGTAGAATGATACATAAATTTCTCTTTACTCTCGCAATTAGGGATGTCAACGGGGGCAGGGGCGGACAGTGTACTATTGTATCCATTTCCGCTAAAATTAACAGGTACCCATGCGAGTTGTGGGTATTCGTGGGTATTCACGAGTATCCATTAATGTTTAAAAATTTAAATTTTATAAAAATAAAGAGAGAAAATGTTATATAATATATTATAATATCATATCATGTATATAAATAATCATTATATAATATTATTATATGTGTTAATATATTAAAATATCATTATAAAATAATATAAAATAAATTATATCTCATCATAAAATAATAAAAAATTCATAATATTCAAATATATGTAATAGAAAAATATGTTTTAATGAGTATGCGCGTACGCGCGGGGCGGGTAATGTAATATCCGTCCCAACCCATTATATAAATATGTGGGTACCCATCACGGTACGCGTTTTTTTTTACATCCCTACTCGCGACCAGAAAATCGCTTGTCTTTATTTGTATTATTTTCATTAATTTTTTTAGAATATGTCTTTCACACACCCCCCTTGCAAAAAGCATTTAACAATAATGACATACATTTAATTTTGTGTTCAAGTGAATTTTTTGTGTGTAAACCACAGGTATCCCATATTGTCAGGGGCAATTCTGTTCGGGGCTTAGTTACGGTTAAGGCTCCTCAACCCTCCTGAAGAATGTGTTTAGTGGGGATCGAACCCGGGAGCTCTTACCACCATCTCAGTATGCGTTGCCAACTGAGTCACAACTCTTTGGTCATGTTAAAGTTAATTTTACATATAGAAGATAGATTATGTGTTTAGTTAACAAAAACCTTACTACATTAGTTAAGAAATCAAAAATAAAAAATAAAAATTAAAAATTATAAAACATTTTTACTTAATGAAAATATTTACGCATGTTATTTTTTATATCTAAAAAATAAATTAAATAATAAATTCAACTAATTTTGGTGAATTATGCTTTCCCAATATTTAATATCAGAAAAAGATAACATCATGGTGCTATAGGAATAAAACTTGATCAAACAAATGAAATAAATGTGACCAATAATAAATAAAATAATAAAAAGAAATTAAAAGAACTAGCAGAATGTTAAAGAAAGAAACATGGAATAGACGTTGAATTTGAATGCTAAGCTGTTGAAAATAAAGGTAAAATGACTAACGGAATTTATCTTTACTATAAGGACCTACTTGTAAAAATAGAAAATGTTGAAACAGTTGTACCATCAAGTTTCAGGTATGCAACAAGAACCATCCGTTTTAAAAATCATTATATCAACGGTTCTAAGCACTTGTGTATCGGTACAAGTTTTTAAACTTGTGTACCATAAAATTTTCCTGGATGGTAATGTGCAAAAATAAGTTCCTAAGAGTTACCTAATCATTGGGTCTTTAGTTTAGGCTCAATGCCTTCAAGAAAAAGGTCAAAAGACTCATCAAAAGTCAACAAAAAATATTTTATGGACTTGGGCTTAGATTAGAGTTGGCTCCAACTCTAATCCAACCCATCAAGACTAAAACTTAGAAATTTATTAGTGGGCTTAACTAATTCAACTTGTCTAAGTTGATTAATCTAATCTACCTAAGTTAATCAAGTAAAGGACAATTAATTAAGATTAAAGTTAATTAACCCTAATGAAGATTAACCTTAATCTTAATCTTTAATCACTAATGAAGTATTAGTCGAGTAATTAATCATTAATGAGGATTAAGAACTAATTAATTGTGATTAACCTTAATCAAATGTAATTAAAAATTTAATCCAAGATTAAGGAAGAGATTAAGGGATACTTAGGAATTAATTAGGATCTTAAGTAAAGATTAAGACTTAATTAAGGAGAATTAAGATTAATTATAGTTTAGTTAATGAAGGCGAATCATAATTAAGGGTTAAACCTAATCTTAATTAGACATACAAGACGAATTAAGATAGGTAATACTATTCATAAGACACAATCATAAGTCTTAGTAAGCTATAGGACTTAAGTGAAAGTGATCATCACTTTAAAGAAAAACATTAGTACAAACTAACTTAAAAGTTTATAACCAACACACTCTTTCTGCATAAGACTTGAGAAGCTTAGTGAGAGAGTGCAGTCTTAACCCGAGATGGGGTTTGGTTTTCCTTGTGAAGGAAAGACATTGAATCAGGCCGTACCACGGGAAGGTGGTGACGTAGAATGATTCAATGGGCTTTGCCTGTAAGTAGGGGTGGGAATAGGCCAGACCGCCGACAGGGGCCTATGGCCTAGCCTAATTAAAGCCTAGTCTGGCCTAGCCTATTTAATAAAAAGATCAGGTTCAGGCATTTTAAAAAGCCTATTTAAATAAAGAGGCTAGGCTTAGGCCAACTCACAAGCCTACAAAACCTGATAGGCCGACCTATTTATATTTAAAAATTAGTAAATATATTAAAATTATATAAATATTAATTACTTATAGCTTATACGTTATAACAAATTTGAATACACTTAATATTATTATATTAGTATATATCTATAATTTGTACTTATAGCTTATACGTTATAACAAATTTGAATACACTTAATATTATTATATTAGTATATATCTATAATTTGTAAATTGCTTTTATATTTTATTTGTTTGTATTGGTTTGGGTTAAGGATTTTGCAGGCCCAGTATCATGTATTTTAGTATGGAGTATTGACTAAGATGTTAGATAAGAAAAATCAGGATACATGCAGTTTTTGGGTTTAGAAATCGATTTATTGTCCCTTTTCATATAAAGGCCTTTAAATAGGCTAACAGGCCAGACCAAGTTTTTAAAAGGCCAGGCCAGGCCTAAAAAAAAACCTATCATAGGTAATAGGCCAGCCTAAACCTTAAATCAAAGCCTATCCTAGCCTAGCTCATTCCCACCCCTACCTGTAAGGATGTATATGCTGCGAAGCATTATTGTGTGACATGCATCATAAAGCATTGATGATGTTCAAGGTTGAAAACCTTACGACCTATATGGCAATGACACTTGGTACAGTGTGAAATCGGTTGGGAATGGTGCACTGGGTTTTGCAAAGAACGCCAGCGGGTCCTTAAAAGGGACGCTAGCCCTGAGGATAGCCTAGCTCCTGGAAGATCTCAGAGGACGTAGGTTAGCTTCCTACTGTCGAGATCGTGGAACCCAGCTTAGCTATTCCTGTTGCTCTCATGATTTTCGGGGTCAGTTGAGATTGTCTGGAAGACGAATAAAATGATTTGGCCAAAATATATGAGCAATGCTCTTTGTACCAGCGCTAGTACAGACTCTAACTCCTGATACATTGTACATATATGGTCGGGCAGTTGTTGTGTGCACTGTGAATGGTGATTTTCCCCGGGCCCTCATGCATTAGTTATGACACTGTAGTTGCAAGTATGCATTAGTCCGTGTGCATCATGATGATATGAATTATATTCACTTGTTGGTTGAATTGTGTGGAATTTTTGTGTGTGAGCTCTAGTCTACTATATCCTATGTGTTGTGAGTTCATGTGATGTGTTCTCACCCTTCCTTTCTACTTTGGTTGTTGTATCTCTTTCGCTACGTCGATAGCCGATATTGGAGATCCCCATTATGTCGTCGATGAGGGTACAACTGAGATGGATGCCCAGGGGTACCTGGCAGGTGAAAGACATCTCCAGTAGATGTGTGTTTACCGGGGAGGTTCGTATCGTCATTACTCACCCCAGCCTCCCGTTAGTCCCAGAGTTATACTTCACCGTTCCACTGACTCTTGAGTTTCCTACACCACCAGGATTAATGCGTTACACTACCTTTCGTCGCTCTCATCATCGTCCTGCTTCTTCGGTGTCATCTCGGTCATCGCGGATGGCAAACCTGGTTGGACCAGACTCCCCCAGATACTCACCCACTTATGAGGCATCGGGTTCGCAGCCTCTGCGTTCAGATGCGCAAGGTCGCTCTCTCTCGGATGAGTTAGAGTTGATTGTCATTGATGATACGTCAGAGGAGGAGGAGGATCCGGAGGAGGATCCTTCCATCGACGAGTAGGATAGTGTTGTTTGAGTCTAGTTAGTGGCAACTCTGATTTGGCGACCTCTCTTTTGTATTTTATTGGGGTCTTATTTATTTTAGTTCACTTCTAGAACTCTTATTTTGATGTTGCTTTTGTATGACTCAAGAAGTACATTGTTTCTGTATATAACTTTATGCACTGTTTATTTTCATGTGATGATCTTGCAGATGTATGTATGTTGTACGTTTACACAATGTGGTAACTGTTCTCGGCGTTTTCGAAAATGAGTTTCACCATTAAGAAAAGAATATTTTATAAATACTTAAAATAGAATTAGAGATGTAGTAGGTTGACAACTACTAAACCCATTTCAAAAAAAAATTCCGCATTTTTACGACTTGTAAATAATACTTCTGTTGGTCACGTGTAATACATGTGGCGTTCTTAGTGGTAACTAGGGGTGTCGCAAGAATGCTCAAATTTTGTCTGATAAACTTGAATCTATCTTCAGAAAGTGGTTTAGTGAATATATCATCCCATTGATGTTCTGTATCAATGAATTGTATATCAATAATTCCTTTATGAACATAATCTCTAATAAAATGATGTTTGATTTCAATGTGTTTTGCTCTTGAGTGGTGAATTGGATTTTTAGAAAGATTGATTGCACTCGTGTTATCACAGAAGACAGGAATGGATGTAATATGAATACTAAAATCTTCTAGTTGATATTTTACCCATAGCAGCTTTGAACAACAGCATGTTGCGGAACTATATTTGGCTTCAGCAGTTGAGAGAGCTATCGTGCTTTGTCTCTTACTGGACCAGCTAATCAGATTTTCTCCAATGAAGTGACATCCTCCACTGGTTGATTTTCTTTCAATACTGTCTCCAATAAAATAAGCATCACAGAATCCTACTAACCTGCAATCTTTACTCTTCTTATAGCATAGACCAAGATCAGTAGTACCTTTTAAGTATCTAAAGATCCTTTTTACAGCTTTATAATGAGTTACTCTTGGATCAGATTGAAATCTTGCACACATGCATACACTGAATAGAATATCAGGTCTGCTTGCAATAATATATAATAAGGATCCAATCATTCCTCTGTACATAGCTGGGTCAACAGATTCTTCTCCTTCTTCTTTGTTTAAAATAGATGAGGGGTGCATAGGAGTTGCCATAGGCCTGCTATCATGCATGTTAAATTTCTTAAGCATCTCTTTTGTATACTTCTCATGATGAATCCATATACAATCAGAGTTTTGCTTAATTTGAAGCCCTAAGAAAAATTTTAGTTCTCCCATTAAACGCATTTCAAATTCAGATTGCATAAGCTTTGAGAACTCAGTGCACAGGGAGGAATTTGTCGATCCAAAGATAATATCATCAACATATATCTGGACCAGAATCAAGTCTTTGTTAGACATTTTTCTAAAAAGAGTCGTGTCAACTTTTCCTATTTCAAAACCATTTTGGAGTAGAAAGTTGCTCAGTCGTTCATGCCAAGCTCTAGGAGCTTGTTTCAGACCATACTTTTTCAGTTTGAAAACATGATTAGGAAAAGTTACATTTTCGAAACCAGGGGGTTTTCTAACAAATACCTCTTCCTCAATGAAACCATTCAGGAAGGCACTCTTAACATCCATTTGATATAGTTTGATGCTATTATTGGCTGCGTAGGAAATTAAAATTCTAATAGCTTCTAGTCTAGCTATTGGAGCAAAGGTTACAGTAAAATCAATACCTTCTTGCTGATTGTAACCTTGAGCAACCAATCTAGCTTTGTTTCTGACAACTTGACCATCTTCAGAGAGTTTGTTTCTGAACACCCATTTGGTTCGTATGATTGTTTTGTCATCGGGTTTCGGAACAAGAGTCCACACATCACTTTGAGCAAACTGATTTAGTTCTTCTTGCATGGCTAGGACCCACCCTTCATCATGCAGAGCTTCTTCAATGTTCTTTGGTTCAATTTCAGAGAGAAAAGCAAGATTGTTGACTTCCTTTAGTCTTGATCTTGTCTTTACTCCTTCTGAAGTGTCATCATTGATTTGTTCTCGAGGATGATTACTTCTGTATCTCCACTCACGCCAGCGAGGGAAGACTTGTATATTTTGAGACTCATTATCCACTTTCTGAAGAGTGTCAGCATCAGCAGGTTGAGGGGTTGAGTTTTTAGTGGGTACTTCAGAAGGTCTTTCAGCAGGTGCTTCATCCTTTGTTTTTGAAGTCCCTGAGATATGATTCAGCTCCATACCTGCAAAATCGTCTTCTAGATCTGATAGTTCCCTATCAGTCTCTTTAGCATCATTAAATCTAACATGTATGGTTTCTTCGACAGTCTGGGTTCTAGCGTTGTAAACTCTATACGCCTTAGAGGTTTCTGAATAACCAATGATGAATCCTTTGTCAGATTTGGAATCGAATTTTCCCAGGTCATCTTTGGTGTTAAATATAAAACACTCACAGCCAAAGATGTGAAAAATATGAAATGTTGGGCTTTCTTCCTTTCCATAATTCATAAGGAGTCTTGTTGAGAATTGGCCTTATCAAAATTCTGTTTTGGATATAACAGGTTGTGTGAACAGCTTCTGCCCAGAATGACCCTGGAAGATTGCCTGAAATGAGCATGGTTCTTCCCATCTCCTGCAAGCTTCTGTTCTTTCTCTCAACAACCCCATTTTGTTGAGGTGTTCTAGCCACTGAGAAATTGTGAGAGATCCCATTCTCTTCACAGAACATACTGAAGCTTGAGTTTTCAAACTTTCCTCCATGATCACTTCTGATTGCAGATATGCAAAATCCTTTTTCATTTTGCACCTTTTTGCAGAATTTTGCAAAGCTCTCAAAAGTATCATCCTTGCTTTTAAGAAATATAACCCAGGTAGATCTAGAGTAGTCATCGACGATGACCAAACTATACTTTTTACCAGAGAGGCTTTCAGTTCTTGTAGGACCAAACAAGTCAATATGAAGTAGTTCTAGGGGTCTAGCAGTTGAAACAACATTTTTGCTTTTAAAAGAACTTCTAGTTTGCTTCCCCTTTAGATAGTTTTCACACAAAATATCAGATTTGAATGAAAGTTTGGGCAAGCCTATCATAAGATTGTGTTTTGTGAGCTTTGAGATTAATCTCAAGCTGGCATGACCAAGTTTTTTATGCCAAATCTGTTTTTCATCTTTCACAGAAATAAGACAGGTAACATTTTGATATGCTAGGTCCTCAAGATCAATTTTGTACACATTGTTGTGTCTCTTTGCAGTAAAAATGATTTGGTCAGAAGAGTCTCTGACTATGCAGCCATCTCTTGTGAAGGATACAACGAAACCATTGTCACACAATTGACTTATGCTCAGCAGGTTATGTTGGAGACCTTCAACCAAGAGAACGTTATGGATGACAAATAAATGAGATATACCTACTGATCCTACGCCAGTGATTTTGCCTTTCTGATCTCCTCCAAACGTCACCACTCCACCATCCTTAGGTCTAAGGTTTTGGAACAAAGACCTTTCTCCTGTCATGTGTCACGAGCAACCACTGTCTAGGTACCATTTGAGGTGTCTCCTTTGTCCTGTTAAACACATCAGCAACAGGAACAATTAAAGTTTTAGGTACCCAAATTTTTCTGGGTCCTTTCTTGTTAGCAGGAGGTCTACCTTTTTTGTGTCGGCACTGTGACTTATCATGTCCAGGCTTACCACAATGAAGGCATCCCTTACCTTTCTTAGCCTTATTAGCACTTTTAATTTTGACATCATGCATAGGGGAAGTGTCTGAATGACCGAGACCACTTTTGTCCTTGGGGTTTGTTTGGACACCAAGAAGCATATTCAGGTTCTTGGTTCCATTGACAAAAGTAGCCAGGTCCTTTGTGAGTTCAGCAACTTGTTTTCTAAGATTTTCATTTTTAGTTCTTAAAGCTACTGAATCACATATATCAAAATTAAGGAGCTTTTCCTTGAGTGACAAATTTTCAGCTTCAAGAGTTTCATTTTTAAGAGCCACTTCAGTGAATACTCTTGATAGCTCTTTGTACTCATGAAAAAGTTCCTTAGAACTTTCTGCTAAATCATCATACATATCTTGCAGGGTTTGTGGTATTACCTTTGATTCGGAGCTGTCTGATGAAGGAAGGCTTGTCATCATACACAGGTTGGCTTCTGCAGTATCTTCCTCATCTTCATCAGAGGTGAACTCATCAAGATCTTCCCATGTTGCCATGTGCCCTTTCTTTTTCGGAAACTTCTTCGTCTTTGAGGAGAATTTTCTTAGTTTAAGACATTCAGCCTTCATGTGACCAGGTTGTTTGCACTCATAGCATGTTATTTTGTCAGAGTAGGTGTCTTTTCCTGACTTGCTCATCTTGTTGTCAGATGAGGAAAACCTTTTGTATCTAGCCTTCTTCTGAAGCATCCTTTTGCTCCTTCTGCTCAACAGAGCAAGATCATTATCCTCATCAGAGTAATCTTTTGAGTCTCCAGAGTCTTCTGAGGACTCATCTACCTTTAAGGCCTTTAGAGAGGTAGTTTTCCCCAGCTTGGACTGGCGTTCAGAGCAAGAGACTTCTTTTTAGGAGCATCTTCTCCTAGTTCCAGCTCATGGACCTTGAGAGATCCCAAAAGTTCCTCCATTGGTAGAGAATTGAGGTCTTTTGCCTCTTGAATGGAAGTTACCTTAGGCCTCCAAATTTTTGGTAGACTTCTCA
The DNA here is from genome assembly GCA_026901365.1 of Sesbania bispinosa. Classification (NCBI taxonomy): domain Eukaryota; kingdom Viridiplantae; phylum Streptophyta; class Magnoliopsida; order Fabales; family Fabaceae; genus Sesbania; species Sesbania bispinosa. Next base: position 220,416 of record QLOH01000672.1, on the reverse strand, counting down.
AAATCTTCTGATTATTCTCTCCTGAGTCGTAGGTCTTTCCCAGAGATTTTAATCCATTTGTGATGGTCTGGAATCTCCCGAACATCTGATCAATTGATTCAGTCTCATGCATCTTGAACATCTCAAATTGATGCACCAACATGCTGATTTTGGACTGTTTCACATTGTCAGTTCCTTCATGAGCTGCTGACAGGGTGTCCCATATTTCTTTGGCAGAAGAGCAGCCATGTACTTTCTCATATTCTGATTTGTTCAGGGAACAGATCAAGTAGAGTTTAGCTTTAGCATTGAGCTGTACACGAGCCTTCTGTTCTCCTGACCATTCTGACTTAGGAATGGGCATACCATTGTTGGTAGGAGTATAGTCACCATCGGTCACCACGTCCCAAAGATCTATGTTGCTGCTTTCGATGAAGAGCTTTATGCGATCTATCCAGTAATGATAATATGAACCATTGAAGGCAGAAGGTCTGGAAACAGAGGCACCTTCCGCGATGTAATGAGAGTTGCTTGTAGAGTTTTCCATCTAGATCTTTATCCTCAACACTTGTAAAATGCTCAACCCAAGGTCAAGCTCTAATACCAACTGTAAAGACCACAGGAAACACTAAAAGGGGGGTTGAATAGTGTTTTATAATCTTTAGCGATTTTGGAAAACCTTTCAAAGCAAACTACTAAGTGTTCAGCGTTCAGACACCTTGCTAAAAATAAGTTTTCGAAATCGTGCTAAACTACTTCGGCAGGTTCAATAAAATTTTGTTTCTTTAAAAAGGTTTGAGTTATAAACAGAGCTATGTTTGCAGCGGAAATTATAAACTCACTTTTCAGAACCCTCTTCAGTTAGAAACAAACAGATAAATAGCAGAAAATAAAGAGTAAAGGGTTAACACAGAGAATTATCCTGGTTCACTCACTAATCCAGTGAGCTACGTCTAGTCCCAGGGCAAAAACACCACTGGATTTTCACTAATCCTGCAAGATTACAAGTATTCTTTTACCCCAGCCTCTCCAGGCTTAATACCGAGTATTCTTTGCACACCTGGCCTCTCCAGGCCCAACAAGTATTCTTTTGCAGACAAGCCTCTCCAGGCTCAGCAAGTATTCTTCTGCAGACAGGCCTAGGCTCAACGAGTATTCTCTTGCAGACAAGCCTCTCCAAGCTCAACACCAAGTATTCTTTACACACTCAGCCTCTCCAGGCTGAAAACCCAAGTATTCTTTTTAACACAACCTCTTCAGGCTAACCCTGTAACGCCCTAATTTCTAGAACTCAGAAATAGTGCCCGTTGGAGACACTACTCCTGTAATTCTTGAAATCACTTCGTTAAATTTTCGATATCGTCATGCAATTTACTTAAACTCTCCAACGATTAGTTTAAGTCATACAAATAAACACGTCTACGAGAAGCTTGAGGAAGGAAGCCTACACTTAAAGTAATAGGATTCCATGAATTCATATCGGAGATCCGAAAGAATCCTCCTATTAAACTGAACAACTGAACACTAATCATGATAAGCCTCCTTGGCGAAGAATACATACCTACATATTTACAATATCTACTATCAATTCATATACAACTGAATCAATTCTATTACAAGAAATTCCTATTCAAAAGATAATAAACTCCATCAGCTTTCTCTTATCCTCAGTAGTTTTCTGTAACGTCCTGCACACTAAGAAAAGCCCCGAAACGTGGGGTGAGACTATTGTCTCAGCAAGTATAACTCTATGCATGAATGCAGGGGACATACATGTATGAAGAACTAGCCTATATTCACATCATCATATCCAATAACGCATGGCATTCATTCACATAATAATCTCCATAGTTAGCCAATCAATATCAAGAATATAAATAGGTAACAATCTCAAAGTAAATGAAATCAGTTTCTTTCCATAAAAATATCAATATGCAATGGTATGCTTTGCCCGAAGGCCATGTACACGCAACGTCTAGAGTTAGACCTGAGCTCAGACTACAGGGGATCTCTCCCCAGGGGACGAATCCCACCCTACATTCTTTCACAAAGAGACCGAAGTCCAGTCATAGCCAAAAGCTATGGTCTTTCACAAAGAGACCGAAGTCCAGTCATCGCCAAAGGCTATGGTCTTTCACAAAGAGACCGAAGTCCAGTCATAGCCAAGGGCTATGGTCTTTCACAAAGAGACCGAAGTCCAGTCATAGCCAAAGGCTATGGTCTTTCACAAAGAGACCGAAGTCCAAAATTGATCGAATAACTAATTAGACATACGAATTGATAGGTAGTTCGTTCTCGATAGTTCGATCCTTTCGAACTGACGAGAATCCACGTTCTATGTGAACCCTTATCAACTACCCATCAATTCCTATATCGTAATCAGTCACCAATCCTTAATTTCCATTCCGGATCAATTATAATTGGAGAGAATAGAGCGTTTCGACGTTACGATAGTTTCGAAACTTTCGATAGCTTCGAAAGTTTCGAAACTAAAGAATATCAAGAACCGCTCCGTTGTGACCAATTAGAATTACCCCAATCTTTCATCATCAATCACAATACAATTTAACAATCAATATTTATATACACATTAGGCATATTTGAATCAATGGTAAAAGCTAGAATTTCGAACGTCTCGAGTGTTTCGATACTTTCGCAAGTCTCGTAACTTCGTAACTTCGAAATTCCTTTATTCACCTTCAATCCAAACATCCTTTTATCAATCTCATTCATAACATCACAATTTCAATCAATTTAATCATAAAGAAAGGGATTCGAGAGTTCGGGGTCATACAAGGGACATATCGAATCTACCGCTAATTACGACTTTACGATCCTACGTCTCGATTCTCATTTTAAACCATAATCTAACCATAATTAACATAAACAAGAAGTATGAACTTAATGGAATGCTTGAGTGAATCGAAATCGAAGGAAATACGATAGTTTCGTAAGTTTCGTACATTTCATAAGTTTCGACATTTTTCTTTAACTCCGAAACTAAGGATTTCGACTTTCGATTTCAATTCATAAGCTCAATCAAACAATCAACATCCCAAACAATCAAACAATCATCAATCATTCAAGTATTCAGCCGAGAAAGGGAGGGGAGAAGAGGGGACATGCAAAGGAGACCAATCCTAACCTAAGGGTGAGTTATACTCACTCAAGGGTGAAATCAAAGGAGGAATTGAGAGTTTGTAGAGATCCCAAGGGTTGATTCTAGCTCCAATCTACTTCCAAGGCTCCAAAATAGCTTCCTCTCTCTAGAACTCTCACTTTCTCTCTCTAGGGTTCGAAGAAGGGGGGAGGGAGAATGAGTTTCTGCTGAATTTTCGCACCAGCATATATATATATACTGCTGGTAATCGATTACCAAACCCTGGTAATCGATTACCAGAGGCCAAAATGCATTCCTGGAGGTCTGGTAATCAATTACCACTTCTGGTAATCGATTACAATGAACCCAGAAACCTGGTAATCGATTACCAAACCCTGTAATCGATTACCATAAGAAAACCTCTCTGGTAATCGATTACCAACTCCTGGTAATCGATTACCAGGGACCAAAAACTCCCAAAATGATTCTAACAAGGTCCCAAACTCACATCTTACCCTTTCCCTACCTATTACTCACAATCCTAAGTGATCTTACAAGGTTTAGACCTACTGAACACACATGTTAACTAAGTTAAGAGTTGGAAAGCTACACAAGTCCTAGGATTGGTTTAACACTAAGGTTTAACTTCTAAGATTTAACTCCTATGTTCTTGACTTACCTTCTTCTTAATCTCTAACACATGGTTAATTATCTAATCCCTATTGAATAAACAAGCTCCTGGAGTGCGGGATGTTACAAACCCAGCAAATACAGATTGAAAGAATGAATGCTCAAACTCTGAAACTACACAAGTTTAGAGGTAGGACTGGGAACTTGTACAAGTAACTGAGTAAGACTCAGGATATAAAAGTGATTGTACAATGAAGGACTTTGAAACAGATGAGTATGAATTTTTACAGCGTTTCAGCAAGTTGATTTCTCTGTTCTCAGTTCTCCACTTCTTTCATCAAGAAGTTTGGTATTTATAGAGAAGACATCTTTAGTCCGTTGAACTCCAACCATTTTCCCATTGAGAGATGGCATTAAATGCAAATGCTCCCGTTGTGACACATAGCCTGAGCCCTTAGCTGTAGCAAATAGTAGAGTCAGCTTGCAGACTATACTTTTACTGAGTCGCATGTACTTTTCTGCAGAATTTTGCCTTTTTGGTGAGAGAAATTTGAAATGTGTCAAAAAGCACTTTCTCTGACTTTCCAGAAGAATGATAGGCATAAGTAATCTAAGACTGCTACACGGGACTTGAGTCTTCAAGTTGATGTTTCTGAGAATATTGAAGACGATCAGGTGAAGGAACTTTGTCACATAACATCAGTAGGTTCGCTGCCTTCAGCAGGTTGTATTCTCTCAGCCAGACTCCTCATTTCGGAAGGTCTTCAAGAACTTCAGATGATATGATTAATTCAGATTGCACCTTTGGAAATACTAAGCAAATGCCTTCAGCAAGCCAAATTTGTTATTCACTAAAACTTTGAGATTTCGAGACTTAAGAAAATTATTATCCCTTAATAATATATTTGGTCTCAACAGGAAGATCATCTCCTATAAAGACATATGTGTTGGGGTTAATGGTCATAATGTAAGTGAAGAAGATGCTATCTTTTTTTAGGAAGAACAACATTACAAGGGAGAATCTGTGTTAGAGGTGGACAAGGAGCTATTGAATGGTTTTTTGGGAGATCCTTTGTGTCCGGTTGTTAGGCTTTCTGAAGAGGAATGATCATGTATCAGGACTCCCTGGAAAAGGTCCAACATTGTGAAACTGCTGGGTAAGAGGATGAGTTTCAGATATTTTCAAGCACGTCTTTACAAACTTTGGCAACCAAAGGCTCGTATGGAGACTTGGACAATGAATACTTTATAATCAGATTTGAGGATTTGAATGATCTACAACATGTTTTTTATGATGGCCCATGGATGTTAGCTGACCACCAATGGAAACTAGATTTCAGACCTCTTGAAGATGATCTGCGGCGTGTGGCTGTGTGGGTGAGAATATCATGACTTCCCATTGAATTTTATGATAAAATAGTTCTATGGCGTATAGGGAATGTCTTGAGGAAGACAATGAAGATTGATTCTAACACTCTACAGGAGAGAGCTGGTTCTCATGGAGATTTCATCACGGAAAGAGCAAAGTTTTCAAGGATATGTATTGAAGTTGATCTTAATAAGATTTTAATTTTGAAGTTTTCTTTAGAAGGGAGGGTTTATCCAGTTGAATATGAGGGTTTACAATTGGCTTGTTTTCATTGTGGTCATTATGGTCATAAGAAGGATTGTTGTCCTCTTTTCGTCACGGAGAAGCCTCTAGAGATTAATATTGTTTCTCAACCTGAGAAGGACAGTTCTTCTATTGTGGCGGAGGAGGTGTCAAGGGTGGAATCATCTTTTCGTCCGTGGATGCTTGTTCAGAAACCATGGAGAGCTAACCGAGTTGATTGTGGGAGTAGAACCAAAATTAATGGCCCAATTAAGGAGAAGACAAGCGTTGTTAGCGGAAAATTTAGGGAAATGGCTCGCGCTTTGGGGCACTTCCGAATTTCAGTGGTACTGAGGATAGTATGGTTGGGAAGGAAAGTCAGTTGGAGGATAATCCTGTTCGTCCTACAGGTTCTCTTAATAAGGGAAACTTGAATCAATTAAAAGGATTAAAAGGAAAGTCAAAAGTGGTCGGTAATGGAAATAAAGGAGGTAATCATGGGGATGCTGGAACCTTGGGATCTAAAATTAATGGTATTTCAATGCAGGTTGATGGTATATGTATGACTAATTTTAATGGGAATAATCAAACGGTTATGCAAACACTGGTCACGTGGGGTATAAGAGTGTGGGCCATGTTTCTAACGGTCATAGCATACAAATGGGTGTCGATTTACCTAACGATTTTCATGAGGTGTCAGATGTGAGGCATATGGAAACTTTAGTAGCTTCCCCTAATGGGCCGACCCAGTAGTGTAAGCGTAAGATGGGGCTTAACTTGAAATCCCAAGTGACATTCAAAAGTATTAAGTCTGCAGCTTGTAAGCCTGGGTCTTTTCCCATGCTTTTTATGCCCCTTATGATTGATACTATCAATGTCACTAATTCTGAGGAAAGTTCTGAGACACTTCTTCAAACAGAAGATGTGGTTGTTTTTAATAATAGGCCTTCTGATGTACTACATAGGGAGCCAGTCCGAAATGGTACTGGCTCGATTATGGTTATTGCCTGTGAAAATGTTGGTAAAGATGACATGCTTGAAGCTGAAGCTAAGAGTGAGGAGGGACATAACTCCAGTAGTGGATGACACTACACCAATTATTTCTTTCCTGTTTATATGAAGATATTAACACGGAATATCATGGGTGCAGGCTCCAAATCTTTTCCTGTTCTTGTCAGAGATTTATCTCACAAATATGTTGTTGATATTCTTGCTGTTTTCGAACCCCAAATTAGTGGGGTGAATGTTGACTGTATCATCCGAAGGCTGGGTTTCAATTTTAATCATGTGGTTCATGCTCATGGTTTTTCTGGTGGAATTTGGCTAATATGGAAGGAGAGTAATTGTAGAGTTGAAATTATTCAAGACAATTTTCAATATGTGCATGCGCGTATAGTGTTGGCGAAATTAACCTCTGCAAACAAAAGTAAAGACCTGAGGCACGTAGATATACGTTGTCCTTAAGGATTCATTCGCCCGATGCGATGATCCCCCAGGATTCAACAGGCCCTTCCGGAAAATCCGAGGTATCAGAACTAGCTGGAATGATTCCATTAAACCCAAGGATAAACTAAGAGAATTTGTGAGGAAGAAAAGAGAGTGGAGGCTCTACATACTTTTTTTAGGTTAAGAGAAAATGAGTTTATATAATAAATAATTAGGGTTTAGAAAAATAAAAAGATAGGTTTTGACCAAGTCCTATAAGGTTTTGATCAGTTTTGACCAAGTCAAAAATGTTTTCTGAAAAATAAAAAATAACATTAATTTATTTCACTCTCCTAAAAACTTTTGAAATAAATAAATAGAATAAAAAATCCAACAATCCCCCACATATTTCAAAAGTTTTAAAAATTGAAAAGAAAATCTTCTTGGGTTAATGCCATGGGATAAATGCATCGAATCTGGTGTCTTTTGGACTATGAACCAGACCCTAGATTGATAGTACTTAACATACAAGTGAATTGGTGGAGCAAGCTCTATGAACCAATACACTTTGATGTATGTTAGAGGTCTACCAATCACATTTCACCCCCACAATTTCCACTGTTAACGCCGTTTTGAGCTAATAGGCCATGCGCGCGCCTGGTGTTCATGAGTGCTCTAGAGATTTCGCCTCAATCTCATACAAGCGGCCCCACTTGACACTCATATAGGTGATTTCATCAAGTGTATGCTGCACTTCATACACCACCCATAAGGGATATGAAAATCATTAAAAGCTTTAAGATTTAAGCTTATCCTCTCAATAATGCAGTCTAGCACCTCTACACCATAGGAAGAGACAAAATAAGTGCTAGCAGAACCAACGAGTGACTTGTTTTTACCCATATGAACCTTCTTCATGGGATCTCCAATCACAAAGGTTGGGTTACCATCACCATTAGTATCAAATTGGCTTTAAGTCCCATTCCTCTCGATGTTTTATCACTAGCTTATTGCTTTGTGATAAATTGATCAAATTTAATTTGACCACACATTGATTAGGGATACAACCCCATCATTTAGTAGCTACTTTAATAAATAAAAAGGTATACGTATACGTCTCAATTTCAATTATAAATTGAATTTATTCTTGCTATTTCCACATAGCAATCACAAGATATGGAAGACTCATGTTCCTTCCACAATGAAATATATGCTAAGAGATTTCTTAGCCAAACCATTTTCACATCTTACCAAGTTAAGAATAAACTTGGTTATCATCATAGATGAGACTATACGGGTCTACTTGGACTACCAAGCGACAACTCCTCCATTGAGGGTAAACATAAATTCACTTGTGAATTTATTAAATTTAATCTCATCTAATCAAATACAAGTATCATCACTATATCATTATAATATAGTGGCAACCCATTATATACAATATCATAATTCATGGTACCTCTCAAATCACTCTTGAGTATAGACATAGCAAACAATTTTATTTTCAAATAAATTAATCAAATATAATACATTCCCAATAATTTGGGCTTACCCAATTTGGATAACATAATATCTCTAGTTTTATTCGTTAATATCACAAGGGATACTCAATAGATTACTTCAAAGTAATCAAAACTTCCTAAGAAGATCCTTAATATAATATTTTTGTGATAAAATATTATCACACTTCCTTATGAAATTAACTCCCCAAATCGCAGCTTGTCTAACTCGTGTCTTTAATATATATAACTCTCAATAATGTTCACAACAAAACTCCTTTAAGTGTACAATCAAATATAATATTTCATCATAAATGAAACATCCCGAGTCATTGCCCTCATACATGCATAAAAGAATTCTCAAAATAAACTCAAAGCAATGAAGATAGAAATTCCATATGGCAAAATATTAAGTAGGAGCATTGCGAACTAAAATATAATATCATATTATATTGAGAAGATAAGAAACAACCAAACTTATTAACAAAGAGTTTCTTGTCCCGTAAAATTATATCCATGTAACATACTATTTTGACAAAATTTGTTCATAGATAAAATCTCGATGGTTTTCCGTGTTGGTCCCTTACCTGTGTTTATGCATCTCCCCGTTTTCCAATTAGAGAGGAGCCTTGGCGTAACTTGGAGGTGATTGCAGATTCAATGATGAAAGAATGGGTTGTCATTGGTGATTTTAACTTCTATGTCTCATCAGAAGAAAAGTCTGGAGGTGCTCCACCTAATGAAAGATATATGACCAGATTTCGTGACACTCTTCTCCATTGTGGTATCTTAGATCTTGGATTTACTGGTCCTCCTTTTACCTGGAGTGGCATGGAGTTAAAGAACGTTTGGACAGATGTATGTGTTCTGCATCTTGGCAAGCTCATTTCCCAGAAGCTATTATCTCATATCTTCCTTCTTTTTCATGTGACCATAAACCTCTGTTGCTTGATACTAATCCATGTAATCGTGTTAATGTCCCCAAGCCTTTTTGCTTCATTGCGAGCAGGTTGGAGGAGAGTCTGTTTAAGGATATTGTATTGGGCGCTTGGGGCAAACACCTTTCTTGGAGCAATGCAGTTCAAGATTTCCAGAAGAATGTGTTGGATTGGAATCGAAATGTCTTCGGAAACATTTTTCAGAAGAAACACCGGGTTATTACTCGTTTGGAAGGAGTCAATAGACAGCTTTGCATGGATCATCATGGCAGTTTGATCACGCTTCATAATAACCCATAGGAATAGTATCAATCTATCCTTATTCAAGAGGAGCCCTGTGGTATCATAAATCGCACAAGGATTGGATTGCTTTTGGTGATAAGAATACTTGTTTCTTTCATCTTAGCACAGTTACTAGAGGTGGGCAGAATAGGATTGACACCTTGACAAATGATGATGACATTATTATTTATGATCCTGGGGGTATTAAATTGATGATTCTAGATTACTTTAAGGATATTTGTAGGGCTCCTCACTCATCCTGTTCTTGGCAGCATGGTAATATGTTTCCTCAGGTTCCTAGGGAGTTATTGGATAGCTTGCATTTGGTGCCATCAAATGTATAAATTTATGAGGCAATCGGTGAGATGGGTTCTTGGAAAACCCCAGGCCTGTATGGCCTTCATCCTTTTTTTTTCAATCTCAGTGGGAAATTGTGGGCGATTCCGTCTATGATCTAATTCATTATATTTTTCTATCTCCTGATAGAGTTGCATATGTTAATCACACTCTAATCTCCCTAATTCCAAAGGTGGATCACCCTGAGTTTGTGAAACAATTTCGTCCTATTAGCTTATGCAAAGTAACTTATAAAATAGTTACTAAGATTATAGCTAATAGAATGAGAAGGCTTTTGGATACTCTTGTGCTCCCAAATCAGTGTAGCTTTATTCATGGTAGAAATGGAACAAACAATATTGTTATAGCACAAAAAAATTTTCATTCAATGAGAAGATCTAAGAGTAGAGATGGTTTCATGGATATTAAGGTTGATCTTGAAAAAGCTTACGATCGTATTAATTGGTCTTTTATCATTGACACTCTTCATGATATTGGATTTGATGAGAAGTTGTGCCATCTGGTGTTCCATTGTATATCTTTTGTTTTAATGCAAACTTTAGTGAATGGTAGTCCAACGGATACCTTTCACCCTTCTAAAGGTATCAGACATGGGATCCTCTTTCTCCCTACCTCTTTGTCTTATGCATGGAAAGACTTGGTCATCTTATTGAAGATTTCAAAGTAAAAAAATAGAGGTCTCCTATTATCCTCGGTAGGGGAGGACTACCGTTAACTCGTCTATTTTTTGTTGACGATCTACTTTTATTTGGAAAGGCTACTGAATCTCAACTTGATATTATGCTTGAGTGCCTTCATCTTTTTTGTGAAGCATCCGGTGAGAAGGTTAGTGTGGAAAAAAACAAGGCATTTCGTCTCCAGGAATGTTCATGCCTCTAGAGTTTTGAATCTTTGCAATCGTTCTGGTTTTTCTCTCTCAGGTGACTTAGGTAAGTACCTAGGTATCCCAAATTTACATGCGAGACAACGTAATAAAATGTATGACTTTTTGTTGGACCATGTTAAACAAAAGCTTAGTAGTTGGAAAGCCGATTCTCTTGCTTTTGTTGGCCGCATAACTTTAGCACGAACTATATTAAAGACTCTCCCTACCTACACAATGCAGTCCACGCTTCTCCCTAAATCAATTTGTCATAAAATTGAGACATATTGTCGTCAATTTGTGTGGGGAGATAAACCCACAAAGAAGTCTTGGCATTCTGTTCCTTGGAATCAATTTACCTTACCTAAGGATATGGGAGGTTGGGGCTTTAAGAATCTGTTCAGTTTTAATATAGCTATGATCATGAAGCTCTGTTGGGGTTTGATTCACAAACCCAATGCTTTATGGGTAAGGGTTTTTTTGAAATAAATTTAAGTGTGGTTCTGAATACTTGCCTTATATTTCTAATCGAATAAATGCCTCAAATGTTTGGAGGGGTATCCTTGCAACTTGGAATGATTTTACACAAGGTTTGAAATGGAATATGGGCAATGGAAAAAATATTTCATTTTGGTTCGATAGGTGGTTACCATCGAATGTGACTATTGGTGACTTAGCGTTGCAGGATATTCCCATTGAGTGGCGTAACTAGTTTGTTGCTTCTTACTCTCAGGGTGGTGGTTCTTAGAATCTAAGAAATATTTTACACTTGCTGCCTTTGAATGTGAGACATGAGATTTTGAGTTTACAGCCTCCTGCCTCTTATTTAAGTGCTGATACTGTAGGTTGGAGATTATCTAGTGATGGTGCCTTCTCCATGCGGACAACCTGTGATTTGATTGAACATTCAGATTCTATTCCAATGTCCAATCTATGGAAGAGACTTTGGAAGTTGCATATTCCTCAACGTGTGAAGAGTTTCTTATGGCTCATTCTTAAGGGTGGGCTGAAGACAAATGTTAAAAGGCTGCAATGTAACATTGGTGAGTCTGACATTTGCCTAGTGTGCAATACGACTAGTGAATCCATTACTCATGTCCTACGTGATTGTCCTTTTAATTTGCAATTTGCGTTTGGGACTAGTTTCCTAGTCATGCTCGGGCTCATTGGGATAGCCTTGATGCTTGGTCATGGATTGAGAATAATATTTCTCTCAACACAGATGTCTATGGTTCGGCTTGGTCTTCTCTTTTTAGCATTATTTGTTGGCGGTTGTGGAAGAACAGGAATGCAGTGGTTTTTAGTTACACTTCTCCTCAAGTGCAAGATTTTGTCCGTAGTGTTATATACTTATTGTGTGACTTGAAGCACTCAATCCCCTGGCTTCATCATTCAGACCATAAGAAGACTACGGTGCAGTTAGAAGCCTCCTCCTGTGGACTGGGTCAAGTTCAACACAGATGGTTCCGTGACTGAAGGATAGAGGTTGTAGTGCAACTTGTGGTGGTGTGTTGAGGGATCACCTTGGACAGTAGCTGGGCGGTTTTAAAAATAATTTGGGATCATCCTCTGTCTTATTCTCAGAGCTTCAAGGAATTCTCTCTGCTCTCGAGTTTGCCTGGCATTATGGTTCGAGGAAGTTGCTTATTGAGTGTGACTCGTCAGTGACTGTCCAACTTGTTCAGAAGGAAGTTCCTTCATATCATCCATATGGTCCTATTCTACATAGGATTGATTATTTCTTAAAGAGGAACTGGGTGGTTCACCTCAAGCATATTTGGAGGGAGGCGAATAAGGTAGCTGATACTAGGGGTGGAAATAGGCCGGACTGGTCGACAGGGGCCTACGGCCCACCCTACTTAAGACCTAGTTTGGCTCGGCTCGTTTAATAAAAAGTCAGGTCTAGGCTTTTGAAGAAGCTTGTTTAATTAAATAGTTCAGACTTAGGTTTTTTAAAAAGCCTATTTGGCTTCACAAGCTTGCCTATTATAAATAATATTATTTTTAATAAACATAAATATTTTATATATAATAAATAGTATAATAATATATAATTTTTTAAATTCTTATGTTGACCTATTTAGAGATAGGCTTATTGTCCTATCTAAACATGTATGTTAGTGACATATTTACATTATTAAAAAGTAAGTATTAGTTTGTAAGCGTAGTGACCTATCTAGAGATAGATTTATTGACCTGTTTAAAGGTCATAATATAAAATGGGCTTTTAAACAGACTAATAGGCCCGACCAGGCTTTAAAACAGGTCAGGCCGGGCCTAAAAAATGACCTATGACAGGTAACAGACCAGGCTTGGGCCACAAAAATATAATGCAGGCTAGGCTTGGGCCCTGCAAAACCTAGCTCGGCTCGGTCTACTTCCACCCCTAGCTGATAATCTTGCAAATTCTGCTTATGACGGTCCATTAGGTGTCCAATTTTTACATTTACCCTCAGCTTCTGTTTTTGTTCTTATGTTGTATGATGCTTCGGGGTGTACTACCCCTCGTTTAGTCTCTTTGTAAACTCTTTGTTTTTTCCTCCTTTGAATAATAATAATAAAAAAGGTGTGAGTGTTTACCATCGAATAAAATAGAAGATATTTATAATCACAAAATAGTGTTCTTTCTCATGTGTGAATTGATTACAAAATTTATGTTATCTTTTTTTAATCAATTAAGGCCATAGTTATCTTTATTTTACATAATCGCCCAAACTTACCTACAACATTTTGAAATATCATTTAGGTTTTATTCTTAAAACTAAAATTATAGTTACTAATTATCTGTTATATTCTTATTTATATATTAATATTGTTCTACTCTTCTTATCTTTTATTTAGGTAAATGTTTATGAAGACGTTTTCCTTAAGTGAAATTTTATGCATTAAAGAACATTTTTAAAATTTAAAATGATATCAAACAATAATAGCTATAATCTATAATATTACAATTCAATAGCTTTAATATTAATTTTTTTCTATTCATTGGATTATTTTTCAATAATTTATTCATTAAAGTGTTATTAGTGTTAATAATATTATTTTAAGTATTATTATTTATTTACCATTTTCAATAAAGTAAAAGTAAACTTCTTATAAAAAGTCGTGTCATTTTTTATAAAATGTTCGGTTAAATATGTTTTTGGTTCCTCAAAATATGATGAAATATGGTTTTGGTCCCTCATTTATTTTCTCATCGGTTTTGGTCCTCCATTTTTAAAAATCACATGTTTTTAGTACTTCATGTTAGTTGTACTTTGTTAAGTCACTCTCGCAACTCTACTACGACTATTCCCGGGTAAAAATTCACATGAAATTTCTTGCGCTTTTTTCTCTAGAAAATTCATGTGTAGTAAATTTCCAAAAAAAATTACAAACTTTTTATATAAAATTGTTACTAAAATAAATTCTTTGCTTTGTTGTACAAAAATTTATTCTTCAAATTTTAGGATCTAAATAGAATTTTCTTTGAATTGTGATTACCACATACAAACTTTAGTATCAATCTCAACAAATATATTTGTACTCATGTATGTCAATATCTACAAATTAAACAATTTTAATGTAAATAATATATTAGGAAAATACACAATAAATTTGATGTAAATCAACACATTTTATTATATTACCACATCCAAACTTTATGTTATTATCCTTTTCTCATTCTGTTCGTAGTTGCAATGTAGTAGCTCACACTTTAGCTAAGTTTGCATGCTCTAACCCCCCATCTGTTTGGTTAGAAGAAACACCTACTTGTATTTTGCCTGTTGTGTCTCTGGACATTCTTCAGAGTTCACTTTCTTAATACAATATGTGTTTGACGTCAAAAAAAAATCTCAACAAATATATTTGTACTCATGTGTATTAGTATCTACAAATTAAATTTTTTAAATGTAAATAATATATTAGAAAAATACATAATAAATTTGATGTAAATCAACACATTATATTACTACATCCAAATTTTAGTATCATTCTCAACAAATATTATATTACTATATTCAAACTTTAGTATCATTCTCAACAAATATATCTGTACTAATGTGTATCATTCTCAACAAACACATTTTATTATAATATATTCGTACTTTAATTTTTTTTAGTTAAATATGTTTTTGGTCCCTAAACTTTTACCCGCATTTGGTTTTGGTCCCTAATCTTTTTTTTCGTTGTTTTTGGTCCTTAACGTTTTCAAATCATTGAAATTAGTCCCTGTCATCAACACTGTTAAATACAGGGGTGATGTGGCAAGGACTAATTTCAATGATTTGAAAACTTTAGGGACAAAAAACAACGGAAAAATAGATTATGGACCAAAACCAAATTCGGGTGAAAGTTTAGGGACCACGAATCTGGGTTTGGTCCCTCATCTTTATTTTTCGTTGTTTTTTGTCCCTAACGTTTTCAAATCATTGAAATTAGTCCCTGTCGTCAACTCTGTTAAATATAAGGGTAACAGCGGGACTAATTTCAATGATTTGAAAACATTAGGGACCAAAAACAACAAAAAAAAATTAGGGACCAAAACCAAATTCGGATCAAAGTTTAGGGACCAAAAACATTTTTAACCATTTTTTTGTCCCTAAACATTCTAAACCCTCAATCTGTGGTCCCTGACTGTTAGTGAGATCTGTTAACCTGATGAGTTGGCTAAAGGAAGTTACATGTCAGTCTCAATAGTAAGCCTCAAATAATTGACTCATCTAATTAATCTTTTTTTATGTAATATAATATAATGATTTTTTTTAAAATTAATAAAAAATTAAACTAAGTCCCGTGCATAATGTAAATACTAGTTAACATACATTTTAAACATTTTGGTTTTCTGTCATGGTTGTAACGAAATAAAAAAAAGCATGATTTCATCTTTTCAAAAATTGAAACTAAAATTTTATACCATTTCATGAAAATAATCACAACAATTAATTTTTATAGTTCATTTAGTAACCATGATAAGAGAAGGATAAGCTCTTATCATGTACTATAATAAGAAGACGAATTAATTTTTATAGTTCATTTATATGTTTGAATCGTACCAGGATAAGAAGACGAATAATATTATTTTATTTTATCCTACGTTTGAAACGGACAGATGATGATATGATAGTATATAAAATATATTGATATGACAAAATTACTCTTATTATAAAATTAAATTCAATTTTGTAGTGAATTTAATTTAATTTTAATTTTTTTACTTTTCAATAAACATACATAAATAAAAAATAGTTGTTATGAAAAATATTTAAATTTAATAAAAAAAGTTATTAAAATAAAAAAAATTCTATTTTAGATTATTTGTGTTAATTAATTAAAATGATTTCCTTATTACAAATTTAATTATTTGTACAGGAATCGATAATTAGCACGTATATTTTTCAATTGTTAGAAGCATGTACGTTTTTCAATTTTTTTTAAGACATACGTTTGTTAGAAGCACATTGGTACATGGTTTGCTCAAAGCAAAATATTTAGTTTTTTATTATTATTAAAAAGGTAATTCATTTCATTTGGTTTTGGTTTATATTTTTTTAAAATTATAATTGTAACCCAAAGTTGTTTGTTTTTGAAGTGTAATAGCAGCTCATCCTTAGGATAAGAATTACACTTGGAAGAAAAAATAAAATAAGCCGTATGGTAGAGTTATCATATCCTATTAGTGCAACAAACACATGATAAGTGATAGGATATGATAGAGTTATCATATCGTGTCCCTTATCGTGTCCACCATATGGGTCCTTTTAACATTAAACATTTTTATTGGAATTTATATTTATTAATATAAATATAAAATTATATAAAAAGAATAAGATGAGATATGAAAATCAATTAAAAACTAATTTAAAATTAATATATTTATGAAAACATTAAAAAAAATATTAGATAATTAAATTATTAAAAGTATAATAATTTTATAAATATACTTATATAAGTACAAATATATAATTACTTTATGAATTTAATAACTATACACTGTCAGTGTAAAAAAGTTTTACAGAGACATCCAATGATGTGTTGCCATATCATTTAATGAATTTAATAACACATGATGTGTCATATTCATTAAATGATGTGTCAACACACCATTCGATGTCTGTGTAATTTTTTTTTACACTGACAGTGCATAGTAATTAAACTCTTTAAAAATTCAAAGGTAAATAAATAATCAAATAACAATAAATGCTTTAAAAATTGCGATGGTTTAAAATTTCAGAATATCTTGATAATATATTGCCTGCTTAAATCAAACAAACTGCTATTGTATTGTGGAACAATGTGATCTTCTATAGATAAAAAACTAAAATTTCCTTGACATCAAGGCACAATTTGTATCAACCCAAAAATTTATGCAGGCACTAAAATTTGATGCTAAACTCATCCAGATCTAATAATTACTTCACAGTGCGCTTCCCTTCTGTGTGATTATAGGAAAGACAACCACCGTATCATGCTTTTACCACAAGAAGGATAAACTGCAATAACTATTATGTCAATTTCATAGATGCAAATTTTGATGCAAGATCCATAGCCTCATTTACGTGTGATGCATCTGTACCCTGAAAATGGGTAGTGTGTACACAAATCAGTATGATATCAAATAAAACACAGCTATGCATATAGAAATGATTAACATTTTCTTAATAAAAAGTCGACATATTACATTTCAACCATGAAAAATATTACTGAGGTGCTGATGGTTGATTTAATGCCACAAAAAATCGAGATGACCAATATCTAGCAATCTTAAAAGGCTTTTGGACAAAAACATTTCAAAGTAAATAACGGTTTTTTCCAATGTGTGCAATGTTGCAAAGGTTAATAAATCAAAAGTGGAAATGTTCTAACATTTCATATTACTAATACATTGAATATTGTGATAGTTGTAATTTTCAATAAAACCTTTCCACTTTTAATTTATTAGCCTATGTAACATTGCACGGGTTAGAAAAAACGATAAAAGAATCAGATGTCTACATAAATCTAGAAACCAGGTAAACTGCATATAATAGCTCAGTTTTAAAAGTTTGTTTTGACTATCACTTGAATTTTCAAAAACTAGCTTTTTGTATCCCCAATTTTCAAGTAAAAACAGAACACGTTCCATGATCTCTTTCTTCCCCTTTTCTCTTTCTTTATAAGAAATTTTAGTAAAGACTCAACTAGCTTAACGAAACATTAACTTGCATCAGATCAATTCAAAATCAAAATTTGGATGAAATAAGAATAATTTCAAACCAATTCATGTTCATGGTAGATTATATTAAACCACATTATATTTAACATTCTCACCTGCTTTGTAAGCTAACAAATTGCTCCTAGGATTGTTGACATCAAGTGTAAAATACAACTAACAACAATTTTACAACCATACTGTTCATAAACATGAAAAGATAACACAATCCATGGTGGAGCTGGAGGACTCTCCTAGATCCCAGAGATTTTATAAAAAAATATAAAAAATGTTAAGGGGCCATGTTAAAGGATTCATTGAAAAAATAAAGCACTGACATACAAGTAGAAGATTTTTCTTAAAGGGAAGAGAGTATATAACCATCCTAAACTTTTACTCTTTTGCAAATAGACACAATGAACTTTTATTTTATCCTAATTAATCCTTGAACTCTTATCATTGTTGTAATAGGTCCTTTCGTTAACATGAAGTTAAATAATTAACAAAACTAAACTTAACCCTTCAAGATTCTGAGTTTAAAATATTAAAATCATATAAAATAATGTTTTTTTAAAAAAAAAACTAAATTAAAAGCATACACCACCATGTTTCACTTTAAGAATTTCAAATATGCTTGAAATTTGACAGAATTTAAAGAATACAAAAATTTAAAATTTACTTCTTACTTCTTATTTTATATGCTTTTAATATTTGAAACACAAAATCTTGAAATATTGAGAATGGTTATGTTAATTATATAACTTCATATTAATGAAAGAACCTATTGCAATAATGATACAAGTTTAATGATTAATTGAGATAAATTCAAAGTTCATGGTGCCTATTTGCAAAAAGGCAAAACTTCAGGGTGCCTACATGCAGCCCCTAAAGCACAGTCCTCAAATCATTAATTCTCACACTTTTATGTGCATAAATTATTGGACAATAAAGGATATATCATGTATGTAATTCCAAAGAATTAAAAAATTCCATACTACACTAGTATTTAGTATTTACTAAAATTAAAAGGTATTTCTGTGTGACAATTAGAGTAATTAGACAAATACTAACCTGTCCTGTCGCAAGACCACCTTTTCCTTTACCACATCTGCCTTTTAGAGGGCCCAAAGAATTACTCAGCCACTCTGACACATCCAGCTTACCTTTACCTCCTTTCTCCGGCACCCCAGCACAAACTACAGCCTTGTTTGTAGATTCATCAGTGCTAAAAACCATCACAGATAACCCCTGCTCATCAGCCAGTATTGCAACAAGTTACTGTTTGAAGTTAACAGAATATATAAATGCCAAGGACACATGGTAATTTCAAGGAGCATATTCAAGCAAATGATGACAGCTAATAAATTTGGTTTCCAAAAGCATACTATGCATTAAATTCAACACACAACATTTAATACAAGACTAGAGTCCCAGAAAGATTCTTAATAAATTAAAAATCAGCTAATACCTTCTGGTCCATGACTTTTGTGACAGCCTCACGAACTGCAGCTACATCCAGACCAACATTGACGTGAGATATGCAAAATGCTTTCCCGTCTGAAGCAGCAAGTTCAGCCTTCTCAGCTGTGATCATTACAGCTTTACGTTTGTTTTCTTCAGCAACCTGCTTTTGTGCTTTTCTCACTTGATCCTACAAGAAATATGATATTATTACAATATAGGACTTCAAGAATTACCGGATGAAAGCACCAAAATTATAAACAAAAACTAGTGGTTCAGGGGAAATGGCATAAAGCCAGAAAATTTATTCCATATATATACACACATACATACATACATATACATATATATATATATAAAATACCTGAAGTCCGGCTATCTTTGTCTTGATATCAGCTTTCTTGGCTGCAGGAATTGATATGGTTTCCACGTTGCTTTTCAGATATGAAACTTTCTGTGACAAGCAAAATAGGAAATCAACTAATTACAATTTTGAAAGACAAGCATATGCCGCACATCAATCTGCCAGGAAAATCAGTGTCAATAACACAGAAAGAAAGAGAATAAGAGAGAATCCTGTGATAGATGGTGTGTACTAACTTCTGCTGTTTGACTCCCACATTTTATTTATATATTCAGATTACACCAAGTACTAGTACAAGTTCTGTACACACAAGCCTAGCCCACACAATTCAATATACAAATACACTTATAACAGTAGTAGGGGCTGAAAAATAAATTGAATTTATTAGAATACATGGAAACCTTAGTATCCATTCTCACAGCACAAATTCCCATCTTTTTGGAGCCCAAAGTGAAGAAAGGAATTTTCAATGCATAACAAATGTATTTACCAGTTGTTCCATTAGTTTAGTACATTAACATTAGTAACTTGATTGAGGTTTCATGCTCATGAGTACTTCCATACTTTCCAGTATAATGAATAGGCTCCATTAGGTCTTCATATTAGGTCAATATTTGGAATTTTATAAGCCATAATTAGTCTGATATCTGTTCTGAGTGTTTAGCAATTCTAATGCTCACTTTAGCAGCTGGTTCAACCAGTTGGTCATTGGTTTTGACCATCTTCAGTCATTAGCTGTGAACCAAGCCAGACCTTTCAGGGTTCAGCTGGTCGAACTGGCCAAATCAACTAGAATGGAAAAAAACACAAGCTTAATGCTTTGGAAATTTAGACAAACAGAAACCCACACACAACACCAACCTCTTCCAGCAAACTTCCTTCTAACTTAGCTGCATTAACTACTTGCTGTTCAAATTCATCCGCCATTTTCATTGCGTCATTAGCACGATCAGTTGTGACAGCTGTTATTCTGCGGATTCCTTTTGCAATTCCCTCCTCAGATAAAAGTGCAAAAGCTTTAGCCTCTCGTGTGTTGGAAATATGGGTACCTAGATCATCAAGTAAAAATGAAATCTCAAACAGAAACTCAGAAAGTTTCAAAGGAAACCTTAGCTATGATATTCACCGCCACACAATTCCGATGAAATAGATAACCATTTTTCATTCTCAGGGTCAGCAAGGAGATCATCAACTTTTTGTCCAACTGACACAACTCTAACCGGATCAGGATAGACCTACATCAAAGCAGAATATTAAATAATATGATCCTAGTTGAGACAACAAAGTACAGTGAAACCACTACTTACTTCTCCAAAAACAGCTCGCAAACCATTGATACGCTTGGCTTCAGCAAGAGTTACCTCCTTTGCATTTACATCCAGCTCAGCTTTAATTTGCTCATTAACAATTGATTCGATTCTCCTCAAATTATCAGCATCAACAGGCTTGCCTATTCATTGTAGCATATTAAATAATAACTCCTTATATGAATTTCATATTATTCAAACAGTCCAACTGAACAAACCTTACCATGAGAAAAATCAAATCTCAATTTTTCAGGAAGAACAATAGATCCTTTCTGGTCAACATGACCGCCAAGTACTTCCTGCATTCATCATATGAAATTTCAATAACCACCACACAGATCAGTGAAGGGAATGAGAAATGCTTCATTCAATGGCATTTTCAACATACCCTAAGAGCAAAATTTAACATGTGCGTGCAGGTATGGTTAGGGGCTATAAGGGCGCGTCTTTCGTAATCAACCTGCAAAAGCAATTAAAGATAGCAAATATAAAAAACACCAAAAGGTAAGAAAAAGATATTTGAAGTAAAATGGGCAAGAAAGTAATCCAATAATCAAGGGGGTATTTGAAGCTATTAAGTAATCTATAAAAAAACTTTACCTTGCAAAAAACTTTGTCACCAACAGAGATACCAGTCCCATTACCAATGTGAAGAACAAAACCTCCATAAACTTGAACATTACGAACTTGAAATGAAGCATGTTGACACTCAAGTGATCCAGTATCGAAAATCTATGTAAAAAAAGGTAAAATGCATCATATACATAACAATAACAAATTCAAGGAATGGAATATTTTATTTATGGTCCCTATTTTTATGTGATAATCCTTTGCCCAGATCCAAGTGTATGGCCAATTTGCTTGATAATTCCTTTTAGAAAAGTCCATCAAAATCTCCTTTTTATATTTCAAACCATCTTATACTACCAATGACATAGTAATAGGTATTGGAATTAAACTGTCTTGTGACACCAATATTCTCTTCTATTATATTACTACGATTTCTTTTTCTTTAAATTTGTTACCTTAAAAACAAAATGTGTTTTGAGTTTTTTCTCTTGAGAAAAACACTTTTTTAAAAAACAAATCGCTTTTGAAAATTTTTTCGGTGTTTGGAATTTGTGGATAAGCTTTGAAAAAATCAGAATCTAAAAAAACCAGATTTCTGATTATTTTGAGTAGCTTTTAAAAGAAAGGTATTACAATGGATGAGAAACAATGTTAAGATGCTTTTTATAATTATAACCAAACATAAAGTAGTTTCTATTTTATAATAAATCTCTAAAAACTAAATCACTTTTTCGTACAACCTTAACAACAACAATCAAGTATTCCATTAGGTGGGTCGGCTATATGGATCAGGCAATGCCATAGTTCTCTATCATGTATTAAGTTCCGAAATAGACAATTTACCTGTAATCTCTATTAATGGTTTGTCCTATACTCCTATAGTTTTCATTGATCTCCCTCTACCTCTAGCTATTATACTATCCTCCATTTGGTCAACCCTCCTCACTGGTGCTTCTATAGGTCATCTCCAAATATATCCAAACCACCTAAGGCGAGATTCTACCATCTCTATGACTGGAGCTACAAAATTTTTTCTCTAATACTTGTTTTCTGATCCTATTTTGTTTTGTATACCCACTCATCCATCATAACATTCTCATCTCTACGACATAGAATTTTCTTTCTTGTTGGCTCTTTGCTGTCTAACATCCTGTCCCATATAGCATGGCAAGTCTTATAGTTGTGTGGTAAAATCCCTCTAGTTTGAGTGGTACTTTTCTATAGCAGATCACACCCAAGGTATTCTTCCATTTCATCCACCCTGCTTCCAAGGTACTTAAAATGTGAGACTTATGGTATTGCAAGTTCTCTCCAAATTTCACTTCTAAGCAATGATTTATGTGTTTTACTCGTACTAGCAGAAGCTATGTGTTTCTAGCCTTCTAGGGCTTGTCTCCATATTTCTAGCTATTTCTTCCCTTGTCTCTCCAACTAAAATTATATCATCCACAAATAACACACATCATGGCACCATCTTCTTGTACATGTTCAGTAAGTACATCTAGAAGCAAGATAAAAGATAAGCGGTCAAGGTTGATCCTTAGTGTACACCTATCATTATAGGGAGACCCTCAATATTTCCATTTTACATTATCACACTCGTCGTGGTCCCCTTTGCTCTAAAGTAAGCAATCTTAAACTCGTTACTTCTCTAAAGTCTTCCACAACACATCTCTAGATACTCTATCATACACCTTTTTCAAAACAATAAAAGCCATGTGTAGGTCTTTTCAATTCCTATTATATCTCTCCATAGCAAGTATATAGCTTCCATGGTCAATCTCCTCAGCATAAAATCAAACTAATTTTGTGATGTGAGTTTCTTGTCTTAATCTCTACCCAATTACTCTCTCCCCAAAGCTTCATAGTATGAATTGTGAGTTTAATCCCCCCTATAGTTTGTACAGTTTTGCATGTCCCCTTTTTCTTAAATATGGGTAATAACATAATTTGTCTCCATTCATTTGGCATACTTTGAGACCTCAAAAGTCAAAATCACTTTTTATAGCTTAAACAAATTGGCCCTTAATCATATGATCTTTCCATTTGAAAGATGACATCATTGTGAAAGAATGTCACCAAGTATCCAATTATTACTTTCTTCTATCATAAACAGTGTCATGCATTACTAACGTTTCATTAGATTTAGAATTTTTATGATAAATTCTTTACGTTATCATACCAATGAGGTAATGGATATGAATAACCAGATTAGACCACCAATTGTCCTTGTTATCATGTGCACTCATGCATCTACTATTATTTCTTAAATAAGAAAGCACAATGCTACGCATTAAGATGGTAGACAGCCACACCTATACCGTTTGAAGACTTTGACAGGCATTCAATATGCTTCTCATTGTATGGCATTTTGTATTAGATATATTATGGATCTGCCAGTAAAACCTGTTCATTGACTTCACGGGGAAGAGGAAGATATTGGAATTTGAAAACATGCTGAATTATAACTATAAATGTATAAATAAAAACACACCTGATCACATTTACTGGCCAAAAGTGAATTTTATAATTAAACAGACGATTTATAACCATAGCCTTTAAAAGCAAAAAAACCTAACATGCAAAATAACATATACAAAATTATATAATATTTACAAGGTTTAATACCTGACCACCTTGCTCAGCATAGAAGCTTGTAGATTCCAGAATTACACCAATATCACCATCAGTATTAACAGAATCAACAAACTCAGAACCAGTGTATATTGCTTTTACCACACTCTCATGGTCCTAAGACAAAAATGGTGAATAGAAATCAATGGAAGACGTAGTAGCTGGTTCTATAAGAATATCAATTGGATAAACAGAGAATGGAAAGTCTATTACAGCTGCTCAACTGATAACAACAAGTTAATACATGCAGAAGAACAAAAGTTTCCACACCTAGTATTCCCTTTCATTTTTCTCTCTTCAATAGCTGATAATACAATAGAAAAAATCAAAAGTGACTGCCTTTTGTAAGGCAATGGGATTGGGATTTGGAATACTAAGAGCATCATAAGGCAAAGTGGATGTTTTGTTTTAAGGAAAATAAAGAGGATTTTGGCAAGAACAAGTGGCATAAAAACTTAATGGAAATGCACTACTTGTAATTTAATTCAGTTTCATTGGTAGAAGTATAGTGCATGGATACGAAGACAAAATCTGTGTCTTTGGACAAGCTTTCGGATAAAATTGTTTTGTGATTTCAGTTAGGCATTCAGCACATAAAACAAGATATTGATTTCTCATTTTGTACACATGGCATATCTCTTATCATCCTTTGTAATACTTCACTTCTCTAATAAAATTTCTTTTATGTTTAAAAAACTCTTAAAATACCAACAAAAAACCCTTACCTTGAACCAAACATATTTGAAGCTATCATCAGTTGGAGAAATGCCCCTTTTGTGCAATGCTGACGTAGCATCAGCATCCATGACAATGGCACCACCAGCTTGCTGACGATAACAAAAGAAAGTTGGGAAGGGGGCAGGGAAAAAGAATAAATGGGTATTAATATTAGTCTTGTTTTCGTTTATCTAGTTTTATTGGGTGTCTTCAAAATTCATAAGAAACTTAGGCATGGAAAAGAGAAAATGAAGCAAACAAGATACCTTTGTTTGAGCATTTCTTGATCTCTCTCTGGCAGCTTCCATAGCCTTATTAAAACCTTCGACATCAACAAGTAATCCCTTTTCTTCAGCCATCAGCTGATAAATAAAAAATGTTAGGAAATACAAAAACATAAGGCATAATAGATCAACAATTCCATACAGCATTACAGTGAAGCAATCCACCTACCTGAGTGAGATCTAAAGGGAACCCATATGTATCCCACAAGATAAATGCTTCCTATAATCAAGAGACAACTGCATGAGAAATAGCCCACAGGCCTATTCAAAAACAACTAAGGAAGACAATATATTAAATTAAATTACAACTACAGAAAAGGGAATCTACACTTGTGTAATTATGCAGTACCAGGGATGTGATTCAACTGCAACTTTGTGACCAATATGATAAAATATTTGCAATCAAGAGTCTTGGATTTTGGACTTAGGCCTAACTCAACCCCAAAAGCTAGCTTGTAGGGTGAAGATTGCCCAAGGCTTATATACTGTAATTTGGCCTTATCTCTAGGCAATGTGGGATTAACACACCCCCCCTCACGCCCAGGATTAGACATTTGGAGCATGGACATCTATGGGTGGCGGCCCAATGGTAACAGATCATCTAGGATAGGCCCAGATACCATCTTAGATTTTTAACCTGGGCCTAACTCAATCTCAAAAGCTAGCTTATAGGGTGAGGATTGCCCAAGGCTTATATACTATAATTTGGCCTTATCTCTAGGCAATGTGAGACTCTAACAAATAGGAAGATACTTTCCAAAAATACCACCAATATTTGCAATAACTAGAGAAAATTCTGCTTTGATAATTAATTAACAATGATATATTTTAATTTTAAATTTTCTATAATGGGGATATCTTGACCTCGTTATCAGTTTTACTTTCCTTCCTTTTGCAATATAAAAAATTCTTTTACTATACAAAATAAGAACTTGTTAACATTGACTTGGTGAGAACTGAGAAGTTATAAACATCAAATCATCAACATCTAGTGAAAGCTATGCTAAATGCAGTATTTAAATACTAGAAATGAAGAGAAATTCATTTAAATGACTTTCTGAAGACAATTAAAAGCAAATAACACAAAAAAGTAGCAGAACAAATTTTAGTGTTTAAAACGTTAAATATTTTCTGCAAATACATGCAAGAAAGAAAATAAGTAACTAAGAAAAGTAAAAACAGTGATGAAAACAAGCACATGTGACTATTAGGTAACTGTAAAAATAACAGATTCTACTTGCCTCGCCGCTCAGTATCTTTCCCTGAACATGTCGAACAGCTGTCTCAAATTTCTCAATCCCCTGGAGAAGTAAAAACAATCACTCAATCAGGTATTCCTTTATTCATAGACATATAATAAGAAAAAAAAACTCATAAAACTACCGACTAAGCAATTATAAATATCAAGTTTATGAAAAAAAAAACTAATCTGAGAGATCGCTGTCATTATGTCATGCAGATTTGCCGACTACAAATAAGTGATAACCCATAAAACATCTTGATACATATGTCGATCCTCACCTTAATTAAGGTTCTCCCAAAACTTTCCTCCTCCTCTGCAATTACGCTCCTAATGTGCGCTTCTTGATGTTTTAACTCAGGGAAAACATCACCCATCACATTCACCACAACATTTACAAGCCTGGGTTCAACAAAATTGAGGACAGTAAAACACGTTACAAACAGAATGTATGTCCATAAATTTATATACATCATTGATCAGATAACTCATAATAATATGAGATTTTTCTAAACAAGAACATCAAATTTGAAATAACAGATAAATGCAAGGTCTAGATATCCATTGACACACAGATGAGGGAACCAGCAAGAAAGTATGTTCACAAATTTATGTACATCATTGATCCGATGACTCATAATAATATGAAATCCTTTTAAATAAGACCATCAAATTTGAAATAACAGATAAATGCAAGGTCTAGATATCCATTGACACGCGGATGAGGGAACCAGCAAAGAAGCTTTAAAACTGGATTTTGGCAACAAATTGAAGTGGCTAACCATGATACATACCCATTGAAAAAACCCTCTTTGGCTTTTAGCACTTCACGACCATACCGAACAGCTCGACGGAGTATACGCCTCAAAACATACTCACGACCCTCATTACCTTCAAGAGAAGAAAACATAAACAATTAAGGTGAGAAGTCCTTTCTCTATCATAAAAAAATAGAAGGTGGAGATCCTTAATAAATGGTATAGGGGGAATTTATCTAAATGCATCCCCCCACAGGGTACAACCCTGTTGGTGAAGAACAGGCCTCCCTCAAGACATGAGGGAAAAAAGACAGCAAACTTGATGAAACTAGAAAAAGTTTAAATTTGTTAATTGTAAAGGGAAAAATTGTTAATAAAGATACCAGGTCTACAATACCCTACCAGGTCGAGACCCATCAGCAATGGCAAATGATAGAGTTCTGATGTGATCTGCAACAACCCTGTATGCCATGTCAACTTTATCTACATCATCTTGTCCGACTTTCCCTGAATATGGCCTAGCACCAGTTGCCTGTAAATGGGTTACAGGAAACAAAATTACATATCAATATTCATCAAGTAGTTTACATTTTACAACCACAAACATTAAAAGTGTGTTTCGTTTACATTGGATCCACGTTTGAAATGTGGTTTTGATGGAAACCAAAGGCACGCGCTAAATCATAGTGTTAAAACAAAGGGAAAAAGTGCAGTATTTTTCAACAAAAACTCATACAATCATTCATGGAACTTGAAAAAAGTACATGGAATTCCATGCCACAACTTTAACAATGTATCAACTACATATATAGGCAGCTAACAATTCTGAAAGAACAAGAAGAATTTAACAACAGGAAGTAAAATATATAACTTGCTTACATAGATTCTTTTTAAGGTAAGAAAAAGTTACTTAAAAGTTGAGGAGTTGTCCAACTCCAAAGGTATAAAGATATTAGAAGAGGCAGCCAGCAGGAATACAAAAGTTAGTTTATCTAACGGACCTAGGTAGCGTTGTAACTAGGTGCGCAAACAGAAAACAAGAAATAGATGCAGAATTTAATGTGGTTAGACCTACAGGGAACTATATGTTTAAATCATGAGCAAAAGCTTCAAAACAGGTAAAAAATCACTATGACCAATGAAGATTACAAGGAGGATCAGCTCAACACTCAATCCTAATCCCAGTCAACATGTAAATCCTTGTTTATTTCATTTTTAATAAACTTGCAAGAATTATATATTTGAAAATTTCCTAGAACCTTTTTAAGCATAAAGGTAATTGCTGGTCCAGAAAAATTTGCAAATCCTCTCCTCTCTCTACCGTTCCTGTAGACATTTCCTTATAAAGGGTGATAAGTAACACTATATTACAAGAATTACAATTCAAATTCAAATATCACAAAATTCAGGACAAAATATTATTAGTATTACTGTTCCAAAAATAAAAATGTAAAGGAAATATAATAATCTCTAATGCCTTTGCCAACATACCAGCTGAATAGCATCAAAGATAGGCAAGAAGACGTCAGTGTCATAATTGCTCAATTTGTTCTGTAGTATAGAGGTCAATCGTTCAAAACCCAAGCCTGTATCAACATGCTTTGCAGGCAGAGGTTTAAGAGAGCCATCAGCCTCCCTATTGAACTGTTATGAGACAAACAAAAGAAACATATTAGATACAGATGTCACGGGGACAGAAAAGTTTGCATGCTAGGATGGATACTAGTACCAACTTATCAAGTACATGAAGATGGGGGAGGCGGGGAAGAAGCACAGGAAGGCATTCTTTAAATCATTACAATACCTGAATAAAGACAAGGTTCCATATCTCAATGCAGGTAGGATCATCATTATTAACCAATGATGCAGCATCACGGTTACCAATTCTGTCAAAATGTATTTCAGTGCAAGGTCCACAAGGACCAGTATCACCCATCTCCCAAAAATTGTCCTGTCCAAAGATACAAACCTAGTTAGATATGAAGATCCAATCCAGACACAAATTACAGTATAACATTAAATAGATTTTTCATGTCTTATGACTCTTGTAGTTATTGTTAAAAAAAATCCATTTGCAATTTTAAGTGATTTTTTTCTAAAGAAAAGGGAAATGATCCCAGCACTCAACATATGAGCAGCTTAAATAGTTTTTAAATTAAGACTGTAATTTCAGTCGTTAATCATTGATAATCACCAGCAATCACATTGTTATCATAGCCCATAGTATCCCATATATATGGCACAGAATTGCAGTGACAAACAGCTAATGCTGCTTATATTATTTCCTTATGTGGTGTGGTAGCTACAATGCCCATTAAGCATGATAGAAATTTATTATTAGATCATCTGAAAATCAACAAGCGCTCTGTGTAGAAACATTCATCTAGGTGTTTTTAGGGTCTAATATCAGTATAAAATGCAACTACTTCAATACAAATTAAAACCCAGACAGTATACATGGCTCATACTTACACGTTGTAACGATCTTTCTGATCATAGAAATTATGAAGTATCTTATTAAAAAATATCACATCACATATAATGTTAAATATATTTTGCATGTCTCATCAAAATATTCCATTCTATATGCTTAAGAGAAAACATAGAGAAAGCATACTTTACAGCCAAAAGGAAGCACACGTCCAGGAGGCAAAAACTTTAACCATATATCTCTAGCCTCAAGATCAGGGGCAAGACCAGCCTTCTCATCACCGCCAAAATATGTGGCATAAACGCGATCCGATGGTAATTTATAAACCTAGAACACAACAGAAAAAGTAAATAATGTAACAAAAGATATAACCATGCACTACGAAAATTGAGGAATCAAATAAAATAACTATCAACTTCTCCATTTGGCAATAATGCACAATACCATACAAACAGTATACACACCTAAAAAACAATGACTTTAACAAGCATATCCAAATTGAATTGAACATTCTAATTAACATTTTCTTTTGATGAGATTATTAAGTTATCCACAGTTAGCAAATGAACAAGACATCCAATTAGGATTGACATGCCAAGACTAATATTGAAGATTGAACACTAAAATTCCCATATCACAGATAAGTCACAGGTGTCATTCTTTCTCAAACGAAACCCAATACAGTAGTGGTCGGCGTGGTGCAATTGATGGAATGGAAGTGGTGGTTTGTTACTGTAATGGTGAAATTGCTAATTGGAAAGCATTACCCTTAATGAGGTCTGAACACCATAAGGCCAATTTGCCACCATATGCCATAAGCTATTTAAGCAGCACAAAAGTCTAGTGAGTAGTAACATAGAAGAACCAACCTATATAGCCCAGTATGGTTAGCTTCAATTACTTGCTAGCTAGCTAACATCTGGTTAGATATCATTCTCAAGCACAAAACACCTTGCATCGTGATTTAACTAAACTATACCTCTGTTAACAACAAAGGGCTAAGAAGCAAA
Source organism: Sesbania bispinosa (assembly GCA_026901365.1). NCBI lineage: Eukaryota > Viridiplantae > Streptophyta > Magnoliopsida > Fabales > Fabaceae > Sesbania > Sesbania bispinosa. The sequence continues at coordinate 189,806 of QLOH01000672.1, read as the reverse complement.
ATAAGAATCCCCAATTGATAAAGCATACTTTTGTTAGAAGTTCCCATGCCCAGCTAATGGCTTCTACTTTAAAGTAATCCCCAAACGACCAATTTCCCAGCATCTCAAAGAAGGTGTGATGGTAGGTATCTTTTCCCACGTCGTCAAGATCATTGTGTTTACCACCAGCTCGAATGCATTTTTGGGTATTGTAAGCACGAGAGAGTTTGCTCAAGGCAGTATTAGGATCTGCAGTTCCCAAAAAGATTGGCTTGAACTGGTTCATACCTGTCACATCACAATGAAACATTAATAGTCAATGGTATATCTTCTATTACCAATGCAAAACATCTATAACAAATTAATACGAAACAAGGTTCATAATCATGGACTTGAAGGTAGTTTACAATATTTTATCTACCCGTCAGTATTCAGCTCTATTTAGAAGTTCAATTTTTATAAACACTCAGCCAAAAAAAGCAAGAAAAACAAAAATGCGATTCCGCTAGATATCCCCGAAAGCTTGATGAAGCCAGAAATGAAATTACACATCTCAAACAAAAACCACTCCGATAACAGAATTCAATTTCAGAATACGATTGACAGAGAGTTGAGAAGGGTACCAGCGTTGGCAAAAAGGAGGGTTGGGTCGTTGAAAGGGACGACAGGGCTAGACTTCCAGTTGACATGGCTCTTGTCTTCGAAGAACTTCATGAAAGTGTCCCTGACGCGTTTGGCCGGCCACTCCAAATCGAGTGCGTCAGCCCCAGGCATGGCGGTGGCGGCGGGAGAAAGATGAGATCTGAAGAAGGCGACGCCGCGAAAATGGAGTGAGGGTGGCGGCGCCAACGGAGGGTTACGGTTACAGAGAGAAATGAGTAGACCGAATCCTCTTCTCATTCACTCATAGTCTTGTCTTAATTGTTTTAACGCTAACGTTAGGATCGCAACCAGTCCTCTATCTCAATTTATCTTTATTTATTTATGTGCAAATGGGATGGGATTGGGAATACTATGTTTAATTATTATTATTATTATTAATTATTAATTTATTTTTAAATTTCAATTTTCATTAATTTTGTTTCAACTATAGGAGTATTATTTATTATAGATTGCTTTTAATTATTTTAATTTTAAGTATATTTTTTATTAATTTTTTATAATTCTTATTTCACTCTTATATCAATCAATATATAATTTGCATCGATTGTGAGAGAAAAATGAGGAATTTGAAAATTTAATTAATTTTTTATAATTCTTATTTCACTCTCATATCAATCAATCATGATATAATTTGCATCGATTGTGAGAAAAAAATGAGAAATTTGAAAATTTAGGTTGTTATATCAATTAATCATGGCATTAGTTACTCATTTGTTCCTATTTATAAAAGCACAATGGATCAAATCATACATATAAAAAAATGTTAAAATTAGTTAATTATATTTGGGTTTTAAAAAGTAGTCTAATTATCTAGTTTTACCCTTATTTAATATTATTAACTAACTTCATTATAATTTGATATTTGAAAAGACATTAAAGTTATTAAAAGTAAATAAAAAAATGATAATAAATATTTAATTGAAATTGTAACTCACTTATAAAAAGGAGCGAACAAAACTTATAAAATGTCTTATAAATAGGAATCGGAGGAGTATTTATTATAATTTTTTCTTTTGGTGTACAAAAGGGCAAACAAGGCCAATCAAAACTAACAAAACACTAAAATCCCCTTTAGAAAACACACTCAGTACTGTTAGAACCACAGGCAACACTAGAAGGGGGGGTTGAATAGTGTTTTAGACATTTTAAGACAATTTTGGAAATCTTTAAAATAAACAATCACGCTAAGTGATCATTGTACAAAACCAATCTTAAGATCAGAGTTATTTTAAGAACATGCGGAATATATGAAAGATTCAGATTAAAAAACTTTCTCTTACACTTAAGATTGTTTTGATTTTAAACAAACTTCTCTTAGTGTCTTCTGAAGAATATTACTAAGAGTACCTTCAGAACTGTTTCTGAAATACTTTAGATGATCAGAGACCATCTACATCATGTGTCTAAACTGAGTTCCTGTTGGGCTCACTTCAGACAGGTATTTCAGACATCCCTCTGAATATATTCTTCTATAATACTTCAACCTACACTAGAGATGTTTTAATGTTATGTTTGTATGAAAACTTGTTTTATTGAAATCGTTGTGTTAAGATTATTATGAAAAGTACTTTTCAATCCCCAACGTAAATATAAAGACTGTAAGTAAAAGAGATTAAGGGAAAGGAAACTTAGACACAAAATTTATCCTGGTTCACCCACAAACCCTGTGAGCTACATCCAGTCCTAGTGGCAAACCACCACTAGCCTTTTTAATAACAACAACACATATGTGCCACTCCCAATCCCCCAGACCCTTGCAGCCACATATATGTCACATTATCTGAAACCACAGATATACATGTTAACCTCTCCAGGCCAACACAACAAGTATTCTTTTCTATCAAGCCTCTCCAGGCTCTACCACAAGTATTCTTTCTTCCACCAAGCCTCTCCAGGCTCTCAGACACTTAACTAAGTGTTGAGTATTACTACTCAATCTAAGCTAGATGTTCGCTAGAACCTCTCAACTCAGATTCTTCTTGTACATAGAGATTACTGAGTACATACTCAGGATACAGTCATTACAAACTAAATACAAGGATAGACAGTGGTACAAGTGTTTGAATTTAAGTACAATCCCTGTCTTTTCTATGGGGAATACATCCTCTGAGAGTAGGCTAACTAAGATATGAAATTAAGCTCCAGCCTTATTCTCCAACCATTGGTTTCCATGGGCTACATTCTCACCCGTATCATTGGAATATCAAGGTATCATCCAAGCTTCAAACCGTACCTGGTTTGATAGTCATTTGTACAACATGATTGCCTTCCCGACAACCAACTCACTTGATCAACAGACCAACTGTACAATCTAACTAACTGACCAGCTGATCAGTAGCCCGATTGATAATTCACTCTCTGATCAATCGTTGTTGACATTTTCATGATGTATTTAAGCTCAAGTCAACTCTTGTTAACTGTAAGACACTCAGCCTAGTTAACAATTTTCATCTTGATTGATTTCAAGAACCTTCTTGAAAATCAATCCCGATTGATCTATCTTGGTTGTACAACAGCTGCATGGTTGTTTCCAACAACCTGATTGATCTTCTACCCAACCAGCTTGGTTGTGTGCTGCAACAACATCTTCAACTTCAATCTTGAGGCTATTTATATGTTCTTCTTGAATATAGCCGTTGAAGATGATTCATAATACCGTTGAGCTTCTGATGATATGGCTCATATAGCCGTTGTGTAATAACTTCTCAAACGGTTGCTTCTCCTTAAGCATATTGAGTGTTCAGAATACTCCCGTTCTGACACTTCTGTTGATGAGCTCTGTTTTGAGAGATGTGATGATTATGTGTATTCTCTCTCTTGAATTCTTCTGCTTTCTTGCATCTGTTTTATCCAGCTTGCATCTGCTTGCTCCAGCTTGCATTAGCTTGCATCTGCTTGCATCTGCTTGCATCTGCTTTAACTGTTTTATCCAGCTTGCATTATCTTGCATCTGCTTGCTTTCTGATTTCCTCTGATTCTCTTGAGAGTATGTATCCGTTGAATTTGCCCTTTTTGCTTATTCTGCATATACTCCTTTTTCACTTGCTCCTGACACCATTACTTCTTTGAATGAGATGTCTTGATCAATAGTCGTTGTTTGCAGATTCCTCTTTTGGTATTTAGATAAAGATGTTGAATTGAATATATTTTATTCAAACATCTTCCTTGTTGCTTCTGCTTAGTCTCCTGAGCTTTTCTTCTGCTTTGTTCCAGATTGCACAAATGAAGAAATGTCTCATTGAAATACCATTGTTTAGAGACATCAAATAGTCTTCTTTTAATCCGTTGTGAGACACGCTTCTTGAGAGTTCTGACATAGTACAACGTTGGTGCTGCAGTAAAGCTGCTACTGTTGTTGCTGCGACTGCTGCGATGCAGAGATTTCCTCAGTGGTGTATGAAGTTCAAATGCACTGGGAAAGGTCTCTGTGTTTGTTGCCACAAATGTGTTTCAAAACGTACGAGCAGTAGAGACTTAGAAAAGTCTTCACGCAAGGTTTCAGCAAAGATGCCACGTCATTACTAAAGCTTCAGACAGCTTCCCACCTTCAGACGGGTTCCAGTCTTCAGACAGGTTCCAGTCTTCAGACGGGTTCCAGTTCTTCAGACGGGCTTGGCTCTTCAGACGGCTTCAACACTTAAGACAGGTTGATGATTTCAGACAGCTCAAGTCTTTCAGACAGCTTCGTTACTTTAGACAGCTTCAATACTTCAGACGGGTTGCATCCTTCAGACAACTTCAATTCTTCATACTGGTTGAAACTTCAACGGCCTTCTTCCTTAGAATTGTAGCTTCGTTCTTCTTTGTATCTTCTTCTTCTTCTTGTATCTCTTCTTCTTCGTTTCTTCAGTTCATTGTTGTTCTTCAGACAGACGTATATTTGAATCTGTACTTCTTCATATCTTTTGCCTTCAGTTCTTCAGATAGTCTTCTAATCTTCGATTCTTCAGATAGTTTTCAAGTCTTCAATTCTTTAGATAGTCTTCTAATCTTCACTTCTACAGACAGTCTTCAAGTCTTCACTTCTATTCTTCAGTTGCTTCAACTCTGTTAAGGATTAATCTTCTTCAGATTCTGCACTCTTGTTCTTCTGATTCTGATCTTCTGATTCTGATTCTGTTCACAAAATCTTCTTCTTCTTCTAAAGAGTATTTTATCCTGAAACATAATTAACAAACAAATACCTTTCTCAGTAGAACCTGTTTATATAATCTAATTGGTTCTTTATATAATCTTATTTGTTCTTTATATAATCTTATTTGTTAATCATTAAAACTAACGGATGTTAAGTCTTATAATCATGTTTAATTACTTAAACAGATTTATAGACTTCACAAGTACCTGTTTGGTGCACAGGATAAGAGACAAGATACGATAACTTTATCTTATCCTATCACTTATCAGTTCCGATTTTCAGACACCAAACAGTGCGACACCATTATCACCACAATTTCATTTTGCTTTTTGCACCCCCCTTTACTTTTCACACCCCTTTCTTTTTTTTTTTGTCAAACTGTTTTTTACTTTTTTTTATTAAAAAATTTTTTATATTTTTATTTTATTATTATATTTATTTTTATTTATTTATCTCATCAAATAAAAATATAGATCAAGAAAATACAATTAAATGATCATATAAAAATTATGTTAATTAACCTTATTTACAAATATATTCACCGTTTCTGTTAAATTAACCAAATATCTCACTCTGTTAACCAAATATTCCACTATGTTAACCACCAATGTATACACCATTAACCTCATTTACAAATATATTCACCGTTTCTGTGCACACAATTAACTTCACAAATTTAATTAACCAAATATCTCACTCTGTTAACCACCAATGTATACACCATTAACCTCATTTACAAATATATTCACCGTTTCTGTGCACACAATTAACCTCACAAATTCAATTAACCAAATATCTCATTCTGTTAACCAAACATCTCACTCTGTTAACCACCAATGTATACACCATTAACCTCATTTACAAATATATTCATCGTTTTTGTGCACACAATTAACCTCACAAATTCAATTAACCAAGTATCTCACTCTGTTAACCACCAATGTATACACCATTAACCTCATTTACAAATATATTCACCGTTTCTGGCCACATAATTAACCTCGTGTTAATAGGAGTTGCAATAACCAAGAATCCTACTATGTTAACCACAAACGGAAACACTATTAACCTCACTTTTTAACATATTCATCATTTCGGGACACATATTTAATCTCGTGTTAATTAACATATTTTTTATATTATCATTAAATTGTATTTTCTTGATCTATATTTTTATTTGATAAGATAAATAAATAAAAATAAATATAATAATAAATAAAAATATAAAAATTATTTTTTTAATAAAAAAAGGTATAAAACGGTTTTTAAAAAAGAAAAGGGGGTGCGAAAAGTGAAAAGGGGTGCGAAAAGCAAAATGGAATTGCGGTTATAATGGTACGGCACTGTTTGGTGTCTGTGAAACATTTCTCATCACTTATCATATGTTTGTTGCACCAATAGAATATGATAATTTTATCATGTTGCTTATCTTATCCTTTCCTCCTAGTGTAATTCTTATCCTAAGGGGGGAGCTGGGTTAGAGAGTGATAGGATATGATAAGATAAAAAAATTTCTTCCTCATTTGTCATCTCTTCTCTCTCTCTCCCTCTCTCTCTCCTCCCTCCCTCCCCTCTCCCTCTCCTCCCTCTCTTTTTCCTCTCTCTCTTTCCTCTCTTTTGTTCCCCTCTCTCCTCTCTTTTTCCTCTCTTTCCTCTCTCTCTCCCTCCCTCTCTCTTGTTCCCCTCTCTCTCATCTCTCCACTCCCTCTCTCGCGAGTCTCGCCTCCCTCTTTCCTTTTCGTCTCTCTCCTCCCTCTCTCTACTCTCTCTTGTTCCCCTCTCTCTCCCCTCCCTTTCTCTCCTCCCTCTCTTGTTCCCCCCCTTCCCTCCCCCCTCTCCCCTCTCTCTCCTTCATCTCTTTTTCCCCTCTCTCCTCCCTCTCTCTCCTCCCTCTCTCTCTCTTTTTATTAAATTTAAATATTTTTATAAAATAAATATTTTTTTTATTCATGTATGTGTTGGAAATACAGGGAAACACTAGAAAAGGGTTGAATAGTGGTTCAAAGGAAACTTTTTCTATTTTAAAATTCTTCTTAAAAATATTTTTGAAAATGCTTCAGATGATGAAAGTCATCTGAAATTTTGATTACCTTCTGAACTAAGTTCAGACTCAAAGATCAGTTTGAAAAAATAGTTTTGGTACAAAAAGGAAGTTTTCACTTAAATACTTTTCAATCCCCTTTGTTAGATTAAAACTGAATTGAAATAGTTAAGGGATAGAGAAGACTCAGCCAGAATTTATCCTAGTTCACTCACAACCACCGTGAGCTACATCCAGTCCCAGCGCAAATCCAGCACCTGGATTTTCACTAATATTGCAAGATTACAAGTATTCTTTTCTGTCAACCTCTTCAGGCTCTACACCAAGTATTCTTTCTTTCACCAAGCCTCTTCAGGCTCTCAAACACTTATCCAAGTGTAACCCAAGTATTCTTTTATACAATAAGCCTCTCCAGGCTTGTGAACCCAAACTGTTTAAGATAAAGAGAGATGTTCAAGTTGTAAAACAATTCAGAGCTTGAACAAAAATACAATATACAAGAACTGAGATTCAACTCAGGATCAGAAAGATGGTTTGTAGAAGTTTAAAAGAATATCAGAGTGATTTTTGCAGCGTTTTAGCGTATTCTTTTTGAGCTTCACTTCTCTATTAATCTTCATATGTGCATGAGTATTTATAGAGCACAGAGAGAAGATGTTTGTTGTCTAACAGCATTAAATGCGCAAGAGACGTTTAGACTAAGCCTGCACGGATGTTCTGATGAACCTCTGATAGCAGGTCTGCACACAAGTGCTTTTGGACAGCTACGCAATAGCATTTACAAACTTTTCTTATTTGTGCAAAACATTTGAACGAGGAAGGAAAGCAGTTCTGACTTGTATGCTGAAAGAAGTTAGACTTTTGGAAAGAGTGTACAACGTTCTCAGCATTGCTTTAAGTCAAAGAGAGCTTTTGAGACTTTTAAGCTTCAGACGGATAAAAGTCTTTAGATGCACTTCCAAGTCTTCAGATGATGTAAACTCTTCAGACGAAGCGAACAAGCTCAAGTCTTCAGATGATGTTTATGCTTCCTTTCAGGGATGCCTTGAGATGATATCTGATTCTGCAATCAATAAATGCAACGTGAAAACATAATATCATGTAGCTACTCTTTTTACTTAATATTTGTTACTCATTAAAACTTTAAGAGAGTGAGACTCAATTTTGTTTAAATTCTTAATCAACTTTTGAGACTCAACAATCTCCCCCTTTTTAATGATGACAAACATATTAAGTAAAACTAAAATATGAAAAGGGTTAAAAAAGATAAAGTTTAAGACTTCCTCCCCCTTAATCAGATCATTCATCTGAGCCTTGTGTTTCTGAATCTTCTTTCGTTCTGAAACACTTATCCTTCTGAAAAAAAAATTGTGTAAACTTCCTCAGATTTTTGTTAGTCCTCATAAATACTCCCCCTTTTGTCGTCAATCAAAGGGTACGGTAATAACAATCATGCAACGTAAGATAAGTAATATTGATCAATCATCAGCATTCAATGCATTACCAAACAGTTAAGAGCATTTAAGACGTAGCTAACATATTGTCATATTCATTTAAATGCACCAAATTGTTCATAGAAAAAAAACACCATAAACGGAAAAACAAAACAGTCTAAAAATAGTTAAAGAAACAACATCATGAACTAGGTCTTAGTCCTCCCAGGGCCCTTTCAAGCATTTCTTGCATGGCTAGCCTCTGCCTCTCAAGTTCGCCTACAACAGCTTCCCTGAGTTCATTCTGACCAGCCTTAATCTGTGCTTGGGCATTTAGGATTTGATCTGTTCGCTGTAGGAGTTCTTCATTCTGAGTTCTCAAAGTATAATTTGACCAAGAGAACTAATGTAATAATAGGTATAATAAACAACACTTGTGACTATTGTGGAATTAGATATTCACACATGGTGAAGGAAAATGAACATTTTAGAGCTGTAAGAAAACAAGGTATTGCGAGAGGTCATTGGGAATCAGAAGAAAATGTTAAGGAAAATAGTTATCGTAAGGGACATACTTTGGTGATTCTTAAGATATTTTTTATAGGAAAAATTAGCAATTTGACTTAGGGATTGAAACTGTGTGTTTCATTAGGTATTATAACTCTATATCGATTATAAGCTGAAAGGGAGTGTCTAGTTGTTTGTCAAATATCCGAGGAAGGAGACGGGGTAGCATAGTAGCACACCTCATAAAGGATTAACTTAGCACTCTAGTTAGAATTAAGGTAGTATGAATGATGGTGGAAAGTTTGATAAGATCTGCTTGTCGAAAATAGATGTTCCTGATCAAATCTTAAGGGATATTAGATCATACCGGGAATTTTTCGGTAAGGTGTTAGGTAAAGGTTTCAAAATTAGCTACTGGTTGTTAGAGAAGAAGTAAGACTTTGAAAGCTAGGTTGGTCTTAATTCAAGATATCATCCCTATATCCACAAGTAGTTTAAAATGATCATCCAACTTTTAGGGAACCCTTAAGGCCTTATATGATTCAACTAGTAGAGTAACTTTTAAAGCTTAAGAAACTAGATTTAGCCCTATCCAGCAATTGGAACTTCAAATTTCGAGGACGAAATTTCTTAAAGGAGGGGAGAGATGTAACACCCACAATTTCCCCTACCAGTATATATAAATAAAATAGAGAAAGTTTTAAAATAATAATAATATAGATTTAATTACGAAGTATTTGGGAGCTATTAATAAATAATCAAATTTATATTTTTGAAATTATCCAACCATAATGATAAATAAATTTTTTCTAGGGAGGTGTTTGAGAAAATGACCTAAGATGCCCTTAGTAATTATACAGTTAAGGAAAATATAGATTTAATTATGAAAAATAGCTAAAACTTAAAGGGATCTATATTTTTAGTCAAAATAAGTCTAAATATAATTAATAATGAATTTTAGAAAATTATTTAGAATTTTCTGACACTTTTGGGCAAAAGGACCAAAATGCCCCTGGTTAGCAGTATAACCCTAACCAACATATGAAAATTCATGGAATAATATGGAAAATATACTTTGAACCTTAAAAGTGGATTGAAAATTATATTTATAACTTTATAGAATTTTGTATATAAAACCATAATTTTCTATCTGCTTACTCTTATTAAAAATTAACCGTTGTGTGCGAAAACTGGGAAAATTGGGAAATAAGAAAGTATAAGTGAGAAGTAAGTTCTAATCACATTTTTAGGCTTAAAATAGGTTAGAGAAATTATAGGAATTTTTCTAGAATTTTTGGGGAAATTTTGATGTGAAATTACCATGTTACCCTACTCTTTTTTGAACCGGGCCCGAATACTCTTCATCCGGGCCAGAAAAATCTGCACCATCCTTCCTTTTCCTTCTCCCAAGGCCGTGTAAGTGAGTGGGTAGATGCATGTAGAAAGCTTGTTCAACACCCTTCCTTAAGCCAAAAAGACATAATGTGACATAAAGCCTTAATGTCATGAAACACCTTAACACTTGTCCACATTTTTACTACCTTACATGCAAAAAAGTTTCATTTCATTTCCTCATTTCTCCCTTCCTCTTCCAAGAGAGCCGTGAGCTCCCCTCTCTCTTTCTCTCCATCTTCCATTTTCATTTCATCACTTTCAAGTGCAAGGTTCCATTCTTGAGCCTTGAACTTCAAATTCTAGCCTTCAAGCCTTGTAGAACATTGTTTTGGTGATCAAGAGGAGTGCTAAGGAGTGGCTGTTTGGGAGTTGCTGCACCTTTTTCTTGGAGAATTTCTTTAGGTAAAGGGGGGAGAACCTTGAACTCTAGTAGGATTGGTGACTAGAGTCAAGGATTACCCTTGATCCTTGTCTTTAAACCCTTTTTTCCTTGAAAAAAAAAAAGGTTTTGGAAACCTATTTCTTGAAAAATTGTTTTGGATGTTTGAATTTGATTTATATGTGTGTTTTAGAATTTTTTATGATTCTTGAAATGTGCTTGTTTGATGATTTTGGATGCATTGGAAAGAAATTTTTCCCGTTTTTACATAGAGCTGCGACCGTAAAATGGCGACTGCAGATTCGTTCACCGTTGGATCGGGCTGAAATTGTGGTGGCTAGTTCATAACATCTGAATCTTCATTGTGAACGGTCGGATCATTGATACAAAGTCTGGGTTGGGAGATATTTGATCTGCAAAGTGGCTGTATATTTGGGGTTTTATTGATAAACTTGCTTGTTAATGTTCTTAAGGATGATCATGCTTGGATTTGGTGAATTTTGAGGTTGCTGGAATTTTTTTGGTGTTTTGATGAACACTCATAGTGTTCATCCTTGTTCTTAATGTTCTTGAGTTTGTTCATGAGAAACTCATGAAAAACTTGGTTTGATCTTGATTTTGGTCAATAAAAAGTGTTAAAGTGTTTATGGGCCCTAGTGGCCCAATAGGCTAAAAAGCATAACCATCTAAAGTGGTAACTAAATTAAATGAAAACAAATTTTTGGTAAACCCTATAAACTAAATTCGGGTACAAAAATAAACCGAATTAAAAGTCACCCTAAAACCCATAATATTGGATGGTAATGTGGAAAATTGGGCTCCTATGAGTTACCTAACCATTGGGCTTTTAGTTTAGGCCCAATGCCATAAAAAAGAGTCAAAAGACTCATCAAAAGTCAACCAAAAACATTTCATGGATTTGGGCTTAGATTAGAGTTGGACTTCAACTCTAATCCAACCTATCAAGACTAAAACTTAGAAATTAATTAGTGGACTTAGCTAATTTAATTCGTCTAAGTTAATTATTTCAATCCACTTAAGTTAATTAAGTGAAGAAAATTAATTAAGATTAAAGTTAATTAACCCTAATGAAGATTATCCTTAATCTTAATCATTAGTTACTAATGAGGTATTAATCAAGTAATTAGGCTTAATGGTAATTAAGAATTAATTAATTGTGATTAACCTTAATCAAGTATAATTAAAAGGCTTGATCCAGGATTAAGGAAGAGATTAAGAATTAATTAGGATCTTAAGTAAGATTAAGACTTAATTAACGAGAATTAGGTTTAATTATAGTCTAATTAAGGAAGATTAATCATAATTGAGGGTTAAACCTAATCCTAATTAGACACATGAGATGAATTAAGATAGGTAATACTATTTATAAGACACACCCATAAGTCTTAGTAAACTATAGGACTTAGTGAAAACGGTCATTGACTTTAAGAAAAACATTAGTACAAATTAACTTAAAAGTTTATAACAAACACACTCTTCTTGCATAAGACTTGAGAAGCTTAGTGAGAGAGTGCGACTTTAACCCGAGATGGGGTTTGGTTTTCCTTGCAAAGGAAAGACATTGAATCGGGCCGTACCACGAGGAAAGTGGTGACGTAGAATGATTCAATGGGCTTTGCCTGTAAGGACTGTGTATGTTGAGAAAACATTGTTTGGTTTTCCTTGTGAAGGAAAGACATTGAATCGGGTCGTACCACGGGGAAAAGTGGTGACGTAGAATGATTCAATGGGCTTTTCCTGTAAGGATGTGTATGCTGCGAAGCATTGTTTGTGAGACATGCATCATAAAGCATTGATGATATTTAAGGTGAAAAACCTTACGACCTAATATGGCAGTGACACTTGGTATAATGGGAAACCGGTTGGGATGGGTGCACTGGGTTTTGCAAAGAACTCTAGCAGGTCCTCAAAAGGGACGCCAGCCCTGAGGATAGTCAAGTTCCAGAAAGGCTCAGGTGACGTAGGCTCGTACCCTACTGTCGAGTACGAAGGGGATCGGGCTTGACTATCCTGTCGCTCTCAAGGTTTCGGGGTCAGTAGAGATTGTCTGGAAGACGGATAAAATGATTGGCCAAAAAAAATGAGCAATGCTGTAACATCCCGCAAAAATTAGAAGTTTTAATAACTCATTTGGCTTAAAAATAAGATAATTGTGTATTGGTAATTAAGGGAAAGTGAGTTGAGGAATTAAAAGTTGAAAGAGGATTATAGAAACTAAGTTAAAATTCCATTCAGGTTAAAATGTATGGTTTTTGGTTGCTGGTAATCGATTACAGAGGGTCTGTAATCGATTACCTGAGAGCAAGTTTTTAGGTAATCGATTACTCACAGGGTTGTAATCAATTACCCGAGGGCTGGGTTTTTGGTAATCGATTACCAAGGGTTGTAATCGATTACCAGATTCCCAGAAACGTTTTTTAGTGTAATTTTTACCTCTGGTAATCTATTACAACATTACTGTAATCGATTACCAGTTGTCCAGTATAAATACTCGGACATGCAAAATCAAATTATTTTCCTATTTCTTCCTTCTTCTTTCTTGCGCCCTAGAGAGAGTGAACTTAGAGAGAGAGAACGTGATTTTGGAGCTTTGGAAGGAAATTGAAACAAGGATCATCAATTGGATCACTTCAATTCCTCATTCTCCTCTTGAATTCCTAGATTTGGTGAGTATAACTCACACACCCACTTTCTCCTTTGATTTTGATTTCTCCCTAATGTATGAACCCCACTCTCTAATTCCTCTTCTATATGATTATTGTGGTTAGATTAGTAATGTATGCATGAGATTGAGTAGTTTAGTTAGTATTTTCATTGAAAACCTTAGGGTAGCGAGATTTACGAAAGTAGCGAGATTACGAAATTGACGAAATGCTTAATGTATGAACCCTACCTCTTCGATTCCCTTTCTATTTGGTTAAATTGATTGGATTTATGATGTTTGTGCTTGAGTTGAGTAATTGATGTTAGGGTTGCTTGTAAAGTCTTTGAATGTCGAAGTTACGAACTTACGATAGTTACGAAGCTTTCGAAATGTTTGAAATCTCAGTTCTCGTTATCGATTCATGTTTGCTGGTTCGATCATGAGTTAATTAAGCCGACCTTGTGCTGTGAATTAAGAATCAAGTTCAGTTGAGGGCGTGTGCGCTAAGTTCAGTTGAGGGCGTGTGCGCCGAGATCAATCGAGGGCGTATGCGCCGAGTCATGTATCAGTTGAGGGCGTATGTGCCACAACCCGTCGTCTGGGTTATGCCGATTATGTGCCTTTATGTTTAATATGTTTAGTTGGTATGTATATCTTACTTGATGATGATTGTTGCATTTCATTTTCTATTTCTCCCACATGACATGTTTGCATGGTTATACTTCACTGAGACATTAGTCTCACCACACGTTTTGTGGACACAATCTAGGTGTGAAGGTATCTCCTGGCAGGGACCAGTGATTTGAAGGCAGAAGTTTGATATATGTTGGAATTTAGCATCTCTTAGATTGTGTAGGAGTACTTATGTATATTTTGTTTTATGTTAGAGATGCAAATGTATCAGGATTTGAAGAAGAGATTTTGGTGGGATGGTATGAAGAAGGATATAGCTGAGTATGTTGTTAAATGTCTAACCTGTCAGAAAGTTAAGATAGAACACCAGGAACACTCATGCCATTAGAAATACCTGAGTGGAAGTGGGAGAGTATAGCTATGGACTTTGTGGTAGGTTTACCTCGAGTTCAGGCTGGTTTTGATGCCATCTGGGTTATTGTGGACCGATTAACCAAATCGGCCCATTTTCTCCCAGTTAAGAATACCTTTTCCCTAACTAAATTAGCAGATCTTTTTGTCAAGGAAATAATTAAACTCCATGGCGTCCCCTCTAGCATCATATCTGATAGGGACCCTAGGTTCACCTCTAAGTTTTGGAATGCACTCCATCGGTCTTTCAGGACTGAACTTAGGTTTAGCACCGCTTATCATCCTCAGACTGATGGTCAGTCTGAGAGAACCATCCAAACCCTAGAAGATATGCTTAGAGCCTGTGTTTTAGAGGAGTCAGACAGTTGGGATAGATACCTACCCCTCATAGAGTTTGCTTATAACAACAGTTTTCATAGCAGTATAGGCATGGCACTTTATGAGGCTCTGTATGGTAGGAAGTGTAGATCTCCTCTTTGTTGGCATGAGGTTGGTGAGAAAGCCCTTTTAGGTCCAGAATTAGTGCAAGAAACTACTGAGAAAATTAAAATCATTAGGGAAAAGCTTGCAACTGCCCAGAGCCGGCAGAAAAGCTATGCTGACAACAGAAGAAAAGATTTAGAGTTTGAGGAAGGAAACCATGTCTTTTTAAAAGTAACTCCTGTCACTGGTGTTGGGAGATCACTCAAAACCAAAAAGTTGAGTCCTAGGTATATTGGTCCATTTTAGATTCTGCAGAGGGTTGGCCCTCTGGCCTACATGATTGCCCTTCCACCTCATTTGTCCAGAATTCATAATGTCTTTCATGTGTCTAAATTAAGAAAATATATTCTCGATCCTTCTCATGTTTTGAGTTCTGAATCAATACAATTGAGGGAAGATCTCACAATTCCTTCAAGGCCTGCGCAGATTATAAGTAGAAGTGCCAAAACCCTGAGGAAGAAGACAATTCCATTGGTTAAGGTATTATGGGAAGGTCTGTCATCGGATGAAGCAACTTGGGAGAAAGAAGAAGATATTCGGAGTCAATATCCTAGCTTATTCATTTGAGCTATTATATTTTACCTTCTATGTCTTTAATCAATTTTGAGGACAAAATTGCATTAAGGGGGTAGAATGTAACATCCCATATGTTAGTTTTATTAAATCATAGGGTTTAAAGGATGGTCTATGTGTGAATAATTAAGGGACTAAAAGTTGAAAGGATTAGGAAGTCAAACTAATTATTAAACTAAGTTTCATGGTTTTCAATTAAGTAAATTTTGGGAGTCTAAGTCACTGGTAATCGATTACCAACAGTTTGTAATCGATTACCTGAGAGCAGTATTTGTGGTAATCGGTTACTCACAATCTGTAATCGATTACCAGAGAACTGAGTTTTTGGTAATCGATTACCAGGAGTTTGTAATCGATTACCTGATAGAAGTATTTGTGGTAATCGATTACTCACAGTCTGTAATCGATTACCCGAGAGCTGAATTTTTGGTAATCGATTACCAGAAGTTGTAATCGATTACCAGATTGCCAGAAAGGATTTTTAGTGTTATTTTCGCTGCTGGTAATCGATTACAATGGGCCTGTAATCGATTACCATCAGTTAAATGTATTAAAATCTGCAAATTAAAAACAGATTGCATGTATTATGTTTTTAGTTCATTCTAACCTAGAGAGAGAAGGAGAGAGAATTCTAGAGAGAGGATCGGGATTCAAGCTTAGGGAAGGTGATTTGAAGCAAGGATCTTCTTCTTCTACTCTTCCAAGTTGGGATTTCACACTTAAGTGAGTACATTTCACTTGTTTGATAGTGGTTATAGGGTTCTAAATGCATGTTCCTAATCCTCATCTTCTCCCTTTCTCTTTGATTGTAAATTATGGACTGTATTGGTGTAATTTAGCTGTTATGGAGTGATAATTGATGGATTGAATATATGGGTTTAGAATTAGGTGTCGAAATCCTTAGTTTCGAAGCTTTCGAAACTATCGAAACTTTCGAAACTATCGAAACTATCGAAACTCCTCAATTGTAACTCATATTAATATCCAAATCGATTATAATTCCTTGTCTTGTAGTTCTTGGTTTGTGATGGTTGGATTAGAGTTTGAATTGAATTTGGGATTTTTATTCGTAGAGTCGAAATTCTCGTTGTAGTCGAAACTGTCGAAATGTTCTTAAATTGCTATATATAAATCCTTGTATTGAAATGCTATTACAAATATGATTCACTGAAGTAAATTAAGCCGACCATCGTGCTGTGAGTAAAATAAATGTTATATTGTATTGAAAACACGACTTCGGTCCAGTTTGGGTGGGATTCGTCCCCGGGGAAGATATTCTCTGTAGTCTGAGCTCAGTTCTAACTCTAGAAAGAGATAAGAACATGCCTGCTGGGCACAGCAGTGAGTGCATCATGTTTGCATTTTAGTCTGATTTTAGTTGATTGAACTCTTATGATTTATACTTTGACATAGATTTCTGTTCCCTGCATTCAAGCATATGATTTGTATTTAGTGAGATTTTTATCTCACCACGTGTTATGTGGATTTTGTTTAGCTGAGCAGGTACCTCCTTTGCCAGATACTCATTCCGGGAAATGAAGTGCAAAAGAAATGGACCTCTTTAATTTATAATTGTTAAAGCCACAGGAAACACTAGAAGGGGGGTTGAATAGTGTTTTAAAACTTTATTGAATAATTTTGGAAATCTTTGATTTAATATATCATTTAAAAAGAACAACGTTCAAAGACCAATCCTAAGATAAGAGTTTAAATAAAACATGCGGAAAATAAAAATGATGAGATTGATAATCTTTCAAAAATGTCTTAAGATTGTTTTAAATGAAAGTTTCTCAAAGTATCTTTTGAAGATTATTACAAGGAGTATCTTTTAGAATGGTTTCTAAAATACTTCAGCAGACTGAAGATCGTCTGAAGTTTGATTCTGGTTCTGAACTGAGTTCTTTAGAGACTCACTTCAGACACCTATTTCAGAACTTCTTCAAGATACATTCTTTGTAATATCTCAAACGATATGAGAGAGATTTGAGTTTTAATTATCTTTGAAAACTTGTTTGATTGAAATTGTTATGATATGGTGATTATGAAAATACTTTTCAATCCCCAAAGTAAATGCAGAACTGAAAATAAAAGAGATTAAGGGAAAGGAAACTTAGGCACAAAATTTATCCTGGTTCACCCACATCACCGTGATTACATCTAGTCCCAGTGGCAAACCACCACTGGATTTTTACTATCTGAAACCACAGATACAAGTATTCTTCACAGCCTCTTCAGGCCAACCGAGTATTCTTCACAGCCTCTCCAGACCAACCGAGTATTCTTTGGCACACATGGTCTACCGAGTATTCTTCACGACCTCTCCAGACCAACGGAGTATTCTTCACAGCCTCTCCAGACCAACCGGGTATTTCTTCGTTTTCAACTACCTCTCCAGGCAACCCATGCAGTAGTCTTTTCTACCGAGCCTCTCCAAGCTCTAGACCAAGTGTACTTTCTTTCACCAAGCCTCTCCAGGCTCTCAGACACTTATTCAAGTGTAGAGTATTACTATTCAATCTAAGTTAGATGTTCGCTAGAACCTCTCAACTCAGATTCTTCTTGTACATAGAGATTACTGAGTTCATACTCAGGATACAGTCATTACAAACTAAATACAAGGATAGACAGTGATACAAGTGTTTGAATTAAATACAATCCCTGTCTTTTCTATGAGGAATACATCCTCTGAGAGTAGGCTAACTAAGATATGAAATTAAGCTCCAGCCTTATCCTCTAACCATTGGTTTCTATGGGTTACATTGTCACCCGTATCATTGGAATACCAAGGTATCTTCAAAGCTTCAAACTGTACCTAGCTAGTTTGATAGTCATTTGCTCAGCATGGTTGTCTTCAGACCAACAACCAACTTAATTGATCAAACAGATCAACTGAACAACATGACTAACTGACCAGCTAGTCAGTAGCCTGATTAATTCAACAGAGACCAACTTGATCCACTCTGATCGACTTGATCCTCTCTGAACAATCCTTGTTGACATATTGGCAATCCACCTTAGCTTAGGTCAACCCTTGTTAACTATTTGGCACTCAGCCTAGTTAACTCTATTTGGTTGGGTAGTTAATCTAACTTCCACAACTGATTGGGCAATCATGCCAACTTGGTTGTGTTAACAACAACAACAACTGGTTGGACCGACCAACATCTTCAAATTCAATCTTGAGGCTATTTATATGTTCTGCTTGAATATAGTCGTTGAAGATGATTCATAATATCGTTGAGCTGATGATGATGTGGCTCATATAGCCGTTGTGTAATAGCTTCTCAAATGGTTGCTTCTCCTTAAGCGAATAGGTGTACAGACGATCCCGTTCTGACACTTGTTTTTGTGCTTCTTTATGAGAGATATTTTGATATTGTTTTGCGTACTCTCTCTCTTGAATTTCTTCTGCTTTTGCTTTCTCCTTCAGCTTTCTTCTACTTTCTTTTGGATTGTATAAATGAGGAAGTATCCGTTGAAATACTACCGTTTAGAGATAGCATTGAATCCTCTTTAATCCGTTGTGAGACACGCTTCTGAGGGCTCTGACATGTCTGACATAGTACAACGTATGTGCTGCTACAAAGCTGTCACCGTTGTTGCTGCGAATGCTGCGTTGCAGAGATTTCCTCAGTGGTGTATGAAATTCAAAAGCACCAGGAAAGGTCTCTGTGTTCATTTCCATAAATATGCTTGAGAAGGAAACGTGTAGCAGAGAATGACTTTTTTCAGCAATCTTCAGAGAGCAAAAGGACTTTATACTCTTCAGCAAGTAGTGCTACGTCGGAATTCAGAAGGCTTCAATGCTTCAGACGAATTGAGACTTCAGATAGCTTCACCACTTCAGACGGGTTGCGTCCTTCAGACAACTTCAATCCTTCAGACGGGTTGAAACTTCAGAAGGCTTCTTCCTTATGATAAGAAGATTGTAGCTTCATTCTTCTTTGTATCTTCTTCTTCTGAGATTTAGATAAATAAAGATGTTGAATTGTATGTACTTTATTCAACCATCTTTCTTGCTTGCTTTTGTTCAGTCTCCTAATACATTCTGAACAACAGCAGGTGTAGATGCAGTAGGTCTGCGCACGCAAGTCCTTTTGTTGCAGGTGCAGCAGGCGTTGCAGAAAGTCTTTGCTATATTTCCTTATTTGCGTAAGACTTTGATCGAGGTAGAAAAGCATGTCTAGCTTTATCTGCTGAAATGAGTGTACTCCATTTGATGAAGTGTGCTTTACACTTTGCAACGTCCCCAAGAGATCATTTCTTGATTCTGACACGTTCAATCTTCAGATACATAGACTGCTTCATATTGTTTTCATTTCTTCAGAGTATAGCTGTACTTCAGATAGGTGCATCTTTGAGTCTTCACTTCTTCGAGTCTTTAATTCTTCAAATCTTCAAATAATCTTCGATTCTTCATATAGTCTTCAATTCTTCAGTTCTTCTATTAGTCTTCGAGTCTTCAATTTGCTTCAACTTAGTTATAGATTCCTCTTCTTAGGATTCTGCACTTTGTCCTTTTGATTCGATCTTCTACTCTTCTTCTTCAGATAATTATTCTGACCTGAAACACAATCAACAAACTGATACCTTTCTCTGTAGAATCTGTTTACATAATCTTATAAAATTTTTATATAAACTCATTTGTCCTTAATATAATTTTATTTGTTAATCATTAAACCTAAGGATGCTAAGTCTTATAATGTTTAAATACTTAAACTGATTTATAGACTTCACAATCTCCCCCCTTTTAATGATGACAAATAAATTATATATTACTGACAAAATGTGTATAAAAAGAAACGAGAGATAATAAGATGATTAATTTTATTACTCACCCTATCTATATTACTCCCCCTGAGACAGACATTGATTCTTTTAGATATCTTCTGAAACAATTAAGTCTTTAATTAATCAATTCCAATTGTTAAATCTTTATTAACCAACTGTTACAAGTTTATTGTTAATATTTCAGATATTTTAGATAAACGATTGTTAAATTTTTACTTGTTAAGATTTCAGATACCTATTGTTATTGGAACATTAAAATCTTTCGTTGTTAGTATTTTAGATACCTATTGTTAAGACTTATTGTTATTTTTACTTATTATTAGAACTCTTAGTTTGTTATCTTCTTCCTTACTGTATTTTATATTTCTTTGCTATTTATTTCTTCTTCCTATAATCTTCCTATATATTTCCCTTTTAGTTACATTCTTTTTAGCATTTTGTTAGTTTATATTTCTCCCCCTTTTGTCATTGATTAAAAAGGTTTGGTGATTACTCCCTTTTTTTTGTTAGTTAACTTTCCTCGGTATCTTGCTTTAAACAGAGTAAAATCTTAAATTAGTTGTTCTAAAGACCAAAAAAATTAACCAAAAAGAGGATTTTATTACATTAAATTGTTACAATTGCTCAAATACAAGTTTGAAGAGAAACAAAAGAGAAAAATCCTAAAGCCTAAAGCAGAAAAAATCTTTGAAAAAGAAAGGAAAAGAAAGGGAAAACTACATTAAACAGAAAACAAGTTACATTCCAAAAGCAGAATGCAACCAACTATGCTTCCCTTCCTTTCCTTATGAAGGCATGAGGCACAGCCTCATGAGACTTCATCTCTTTCAAAGCTACCACCACTTCTTCGGCTGAAAAAGCCTCAGTGGTGTCGCTTAAGCCCGGATTGAAGTAAAATGGTTTGATCACAAGAAGGGGGGTTGAATTGTGATCTCTTTAAAATTCTGCAAGTTTATCTTCTAATAAAATTATGCTCAAGATTGGTTCTTGGCTCTTTATTAGAAGATGTATCTTCAAAACTATACTTGTTAGTATAATGCTTATTATGCAGAAAGTAGGATTCCTTTGATGTAATCAATTTAGTTAACACTTACTTAGGTATTAGGTAGTTTTAAAAACTTTGTATGCTCATGCAGTAATTAAGAGTTGAGAGAAAGAAGATGACACAAAGGATTTATACTGGTTCACCTTTTCCAACCAAAGGCTACCTCCAGTCCCTACCTCCAGTAGGATTTTCTCAATTACAACCTTGGGTACACACTACCACTAGTATTCTTTTCCCACAGCCTCTTCAGGCTTCACGCAAACACAACACACACTGCAATAACAGTTCCTGTCTTACTGCAGAACCTTCTGCAGAAGCACAGGATCAGAAATCTGCAGAGCTTGCTTCTGCAGACTTCACACTAACAAAGGCTTGCACTCAAGCCTTTACAAACTCACACAGACTCACTACAGATCCTTGACAACCTCTCAAACACTTTACAGAACCTGTCCCAAGTGATTTTACAACTCAGTAGTCACTTGGACCTTGCAGAAGCACAGTACAACAAAGGTAAAGTGTAAAAATGAACAAAGCTCACTAGATTACAATCAGAACAGTATTAGCAACTTCTAGTGAGCAGAACTCCCCCTCAATGAGATATTCAAGCTGATGAAAGAAAATCTGAGGAGAGAGAAAATGTGTTCCAGAAGCAGGAAGTATTGGGTCAGAATTCTATTGTGCTTCTGGAGGGAGAGGTGTGTCTCATTGTGAAGAGAACACCTCCTTTTATAGGTGAGGAGCCTTGTAGCCGTTGGGGATCAGTCCAAATGGTCCAGCTGTGCCTTTTGACAAGTCCCTTTCAGGTACAGCTGTTAAAGCTGCCAAGTGCAGCTGGCTGTTTGACCAGCTTCATGCTTCTGCAGAACCATGCTTCTGCAGACAGCATACTGGTTCTTCTCTTCACCTATGCTTCTGATCAATGTTGAGGAGGATCTCTGGATGAATTCAAGTGTAAATAGACTTGTTTAACTTAGCTGATTCATCAGATGAAGTAATTACAGATCCTGCCATTGATCTATGCTTCTGCAGAATTCTGCTGCAAACTGTTGCTTCTACAGAATTCTGCTTCTGATGAGCTGTGAATGCTTCTGATGGGCTGCAGCTGTAATGCTATGCTTCTGTGATATATTTGAAGCCTTTTTTCTGAGTTGTACTTGCAGCTAATAATTTCTCTTCTTTTAAGTGAATCTCCCTACTAATATGCTTTCATTTGAAGTTCTTCTTAGAAGCTTCTTTCATGCTTCTGGAGATTCAGAGAAGTGCTTGACAACTTCTGATTTTTATGATTCATCATTATATTACTCCTTATTAGTCCAGAAGTAATGAATCATGCTTCTTAACCTTTTCTTTATATGATGGTTCCTGCTTCTTCAAAGTAAGAAATGTTGCTTCTGAATACACACTTAAATAAAATGATTAGTCTCCTTTGAAATCAGAATTGTGCTAAGTTCCATTTGATTTAGTTGTCATAATTAAAACCACTTTGAGGGGATATTTGAACCTTACAATCTCCCCCTTTTTGATGATGACAACCTTATCAAATTTTGCTTAGATAATTCTGATTTTTATACCAAACTCCCCCTGAATTTTGGCACTTCATTACAGATAACATATCAGAGTTGCAGTTTGAAATAATTTGCAGCAGAAACAAAGATAATTAGTATTCAGCAAGCATACAATTAACAGATGGCATAAATATGCAGCAAAAGACATCTCATTGTCATTAATCATTACATCAAAATTACATCAAAAGGATAATGATCATTAACAGAAGTCAGTCTAAACAAAATAGAAAATAACTCCCAAATATAATTCAGCCACAACTGATTAAGCCTTAACATCCTAAGTAACTACTTTCTCCCCCATTGTCATCAATCAAAAAATCCTTATGGAAATGCAAGGAGAGAAACAGAATCATCATCTATCACTTAGAAGGGGATGAGTGATCTGATGATGATGAGGTAGAAGGCTGGAGCAGGTTCTGGGGAGGCTGAAATTGAGTGAAAGGCATGGGAGGCACTTGTGGTGCAATGGCAGGAAGAAGAAAGTTGTTCACCCAGAATTGATGTTGAGTAAACCTCTCAATCATCTCATTGACTGTATTTTGCAGGGTGTTGACATTTGAGAACAACTTCTTCATGTCAGACTTGACTTTTTGAATGTTTCTTTCCACAGATCTTGAAGAAGAAGCAGCAGGAGGAGCTTCTGTAGAAGCAGCAGCAATATCTGGCATAGCAGACTCTTTAGCAGGTGCTTCTGGGGGCTTCTCACTGCTTAGTTGTTGCATGAAAGTATCCATGGATGATAAACGAGAGGTTATAACAGGAATACTTTCCAATATTGGTGCAGCAGCAGGTATCCCAGAGTCTAGTATTGGAGAAGCAAGGAACTGATTCACCATGTCAGTTCCAAAGGTGCCCATTGAAGGAGTGGATTGCTTTGCTTCTTCAGATGCTGGCTTCTTTTCTGTGGGTGCTTCTTCAGGAGGGGATGTCTGCATGGGAGAGGGAATTGGTTCTGGAGAAGCACACTGTGGAGAATGAGGAGAGTAAGGAGAACCTTGAGCAAGCTGAGCCAATGTATCAATAGCCATGCCTTCTGCAGAAGCAGTGCTCACTCCTTGTGATACTGCTTCCTTCTCAGCTTCTGCAGAAATTGTTTTAGACTGAGAAACAACTTCTTCATCCATCAAAGGATCTAAGGAGAGGGAGGTTGAGGATGAAGATTTATTATATGATTGTGGCTCAGGGGATTGTGCTGGTACAGGAGAAAGAGAGGATTCCTTCAAGAATTTAGTTGATGGTTCTCTAGAAGCATCAACAGGAATGTCTTTTCTCTTTCTGGAGAAAGTCAGGAGCTTCTTCTTCTTAGTTCTAGGCATAGAACTTCTTTCTTCTTCTTCATCTGACTCACTGGGGCTAGAATAGTCTTCGGAAGGCTGAAGCTTGATGAGCATTCTTTGAACATTCATCTTGCCAAAGAAGCTGCAGTGATCAGTGGAAACTTCATCTTCTAAAGAGATGTTGTTCTGCTGAAAAAGCCTGGTCAGAAGCATGCCATAAGGTAGGCTAGCATATGCTCTTTGGGGATTAGCAGAAGCAATCATGCTTCTGAGGATGAGATAAGGTAAGGAAAAGAGTTTCCCAGTGAGCAAGTGATAGATGACCAGCAAATCTAGATCAG
Organism: Sesbania bispinosa; assembly: GCA_026901365.1. Classification (NCBI taxonomy): domain Eukaryota; kingdom Viridiplantae; phylum Streptophyta; class Magnoliopsida; order Fabales; family Fabaceae; genus Sesbania; species Sesbania bispinosa. Next base: position 165,490 of record QLOH01000672.1, on the reverse strand, counting down.
TGACCTTTTCTAGGGTTCCAGCTCTAGGAAGAATAGAGTAGCAGCAAAGTTTGTGAAACAGCCTGCATATGGGATTGAGTTTACTTGATTGAGGCTGAGAGGAGGAACTTGCAAACACCTTCTTCTTCACTTCTTCCTTGGATATCTTTGCAGCAGCAAACCAGCCATCATACAGGTGTGGATGATCATTCTCACATCCCAAAGCTTCTGCTATGGTGTCAGCAGTGACCACCATGGTTGATCCTTTCATATCTACAACAAGTGAGTTCCCATCACTGTTGTATTTGCTCGCAGAAGCATAAAAGGCCTTTACAAGCCTGTCATAAACAGGTTCCTTCATCAGTAAGTAATCCCCCCAATCCTGCTTCTGGACAAAGTGTCCAAGATCCCATCCACACTTTTTAATTTCTTTCAGCAGGAACATCTTTCCTGGAATGACAGCCTTCCATTCCCACTTTTCATTAAAGATCTTCAGCAGCTCCTCATCTCCAAAAAGGTCATGGTTGGAGTCTTGAGTGGTTTCAGAAGGATCATTTTCTTCTTCTGAAAATATTCTCTTCCCTTTATCTTGTGAAGAAGCAGTTGTTTGAGAAGGAGAGGCAGCTGTAGGAGAAGGAGGAGCAAGTGTTTCAGAAGGAGGTTCAGTTATAGGAGGGTCAATTTCTATGGGTTTATTGGGGTCATTTCCTATAGTTTTGAAGTTTGCCTTGTTTCTCTCAGACCTACGAACATATACTACAGAGGGGGTAGGCTTAGATTTTGGAGTAGAAGAAGGTCTTGAAGATGAAGGCTTAGGTTCAGCAGCTACTGGATTATCAGCCATTGGTTGAGGTTCAGCTTCTTGGGGTTCTACTTGGGGTAGAGATTCACAGGGAACAACAGCATGTTCTTTTTGGTGGCTTAAAGCTGAGGGATCATCAGAAACAGGGGGTTGCTTTGTTTCTGGATTTTGGGGCTCAGAAGAAGGGGGTCCTTCATAGAGTACAATCTCATTCCCTAAGACAATGAAATCTTCTTCTTCTTGATTGAGTGGAGAGCCAGGATTCTTTACAGCAGCGTGCTTGATTCTCATTTTCAGGTTTTGAGATGAAAACAGAGACAAGGATGAGGCAAGGAATAGAGACAGTGATGGAGAGTAAAGGGGCAGAGATTAAGCTGGAAATGGTTTGTTCTATTGTGAAACTTGCTCACATATACAGCTTTGTAACTAGCCGTTGCTTTGAGAGAGAGAACGAGGAAGAGAGAGGGAAGCATGTGCAGCTTTCTAGGAGTTGGTTAGTGACCAACGGTTACTAGTTTTAAATTTCCTAAATGATCATTAAATGATCTATTTTCTCTCAGCTAGGGACAAAGTCATTCTTCCTTATTCCTTTTGTAGCTCTTAAAAAGGCTATGAGCTTTGCCTTTGACTTTGCCCTAGGAGAGCAATGACAGTGACCTTTCCTAGTACTGGTGATGTGACTAAGCTAAGTTTGCTAGTCAACAGTCACTGTTATAGTGTTTCTCTATCAGGCAAGTGCGCAGAAGCATCATTGCCGTTTTCCTTTGAAGAAGGAAATTTGCAGAAGCTAGACTAATGTCTTCTGCAGAAGCACATTACTTAGTTAAGTTTTATGCAGTAGGGTTGCTTTCCAGAAGCTGCTTGATGCTTCTGCAACTAATTTATTTCTACAGAAGGATGAATGTTTTCATTTTCTGATAAGCTTCTGCAGAAGCAAGCATACTAAATACCCTATTCCATTATGCAGATTGATGCTTCTGCATCTGATGGTGCTTCTAAGGCATACAAACAATCATTCATAAAATTAATATACACCTTAATTATCAAGATATTTCATATTAATTTTGTTTCTTAGAAACACAAATCTCTCTTCCACAAGAGGTTTTGTGAATATATCAGCGATTTGGAATTCAGTTTTAATGAATTTTAATTCAATATCATGCTTCTGCACATGATCTCTGATGAAATGATGCTTGATATCAATGTGCTTTGATCTAGAATGTTGAATAGGATTTTTAGACAAGTTAATTGCACTTGTATTATCACAAAAAATGGGGATATTTGAGTACCTTAGACTGTAGTCCTCCATCTGGTGTTTAATCCACAGCATTTGAGAGCAGCAGCTTGCAGCTGATATGTATTTTGCTTCTGTAGTGGATAAAGCTATTGTGGGCTGCTTCTTGCAAGACCAAGAGATCAATGATTCTCCAAGGAATTGGCAGCTCCCACTAGTGCTCTTTCTGTCTAATTTATCACCAGCATAATCAACATCACAGAAACCTGTAAGCTCAAAATCTGTCTCTTTCTTGTACCACAGTCCAAGACTGGTAGTTCCAGCAAGATATCTCAGAATTCTTTTCACAGCTGTAACATGTGATTCTTTGGGACATGTTTGAAATCTTGCACACAAGCTTACAGAATAAAGAATCTCAGGTCTACTGGCAGTTAAGTATAGCAAGGATCCTATCATTCCTCTGTATTCCTTTTCAGAAACATGTTTACCATTTTCATCCAGGTTTAAGACAGCAGAGGGATGCATAGGTGTCCCCATGGATTTTGAACTTTCCATTTTATATTTCTTAACGAGATCTCTAGTATATTTTTCTTGATTTATGAAAATGCCATGCTTCTCTTGTTTGATTTGAAGTCCTAGAAAGAACTTCAATTCACCCATGAGGCTCATTTCAAATTCACCTTTCATAAGATCAGAAAATTCTTCACACATTTTTAAATTTGTAGATCCAAATATAATATCATCTACATAGATTTGAACTATTAGAAGGTCCTTCTTGAAAGTTTTTCTAAAAAGAGTGGTGTCAATTTGTCCTCTTGAAAACTGATTTTGCAATAGAAAAGTGCTTAGTCTTTCATACCATGCTCTAGGAGCTTGCTTCAAACCATATAGTGCTTTAGTTAGTTTGAAAACATGGTTAGGATATTTTTTGCTTTCAAAACCAGGAGGTTGATGTACATATACCTCCTCATTTATATAACCATTTAGAAAGGCACTTTTCACATCCATTTGGTAAAGATTGAAATTTTTGAATGCAGCAAAAGCAAGAAGGATTCTAATAGCTTCTAATCTGGCTACTGGTGCAAAAGTTTCATCAAAATCAATACCTTCTTGTTGATTGTAGCCTTGAGCTACTAATCTTGCTTTGTTTCTAATTACTTTACCTTCTTCATTCAGTTTGTTTCTGAATACCCATTTAGTGCCAATTAAGGTATGATTCTTTGGCATAGGTACCAGTGTCCAGACCTTGTTTTTCTCAAACTGGTCTAGTTCCTCTTTCATGGCTTCAACCCATGATTCTTCATCAAGTGCTTCTTGAACATTTTTTGGTTCAACTTGAGAAAGAAATGCAGTGTCATTTGATCCTGACAGTTGTCTTCTTGTTCTAACCCCTTCCTCAACATTTCCAATTACTTGGTCATGAGGATGATAGGTCACGGATCTCCAGCTTCTGGGCAGATTCTGTTTCTGACTATCAGGATCTCTTCCAGAAGCATCAACTGCTTCTGCAGGATCTGCAGCTTCTGCAAATTCTGCATTCTTTTCTGTAGAACTGTGATTCTCAGAAGAAATTTTCTTTGGCTGATGTTCATCATCAGAATCTTGCTTATCACATGCTTGAGAAGGAGAGTTAGCATCATTAAAAACAATATGCATGCTTTCTTCTATTGTTTGATTTTTTATATTGTAGATTCTGTATGCTTTGGAAGAAGTGGAATATCCAAGAAATATTCCCTTTTCAGATTTAGCATCAAACTTCTCTAGGTTATCCTTGATGTTTAATATATAACATTCACTTCCAAAGATATGAAAATAAGCAATATTAGGTTTTCTACCTTTCCAAAGTTCATATGGTGTTTTATTTAGGATGCTTCTGATAGAGACCCTGTTAAGTATATAGCATGCAGTAGATACAGCTTCTCCCCAGAAGTATTTTTGAATGCCACTATCACTTAACATGGTTCTTGCCATTTCTTGGAGGGTTCTATTCTTCCTTTCTACAACTCCATTTTGTTGTGGAGTTCTAGGACAGGAGAAGTTATGGGAAATTCCATTTTCATCAAAGTAGTTTTTGAAAAGATAGTTCTCAAATTCCCCTCCATGGTCACTTCTTACAGAAGCAACCTTTTGATTTCTTTCATTTTGAACTTTCTTTAGAAAGATCTTGAAAGATTCAAAAGATTCATCCTTGGTTACTAAAAATAATACCCATGTGAATCTAGAGTAATCATCTACAATTACAAGTCCATATTTCTTTCCCCCCAGGCTAGGTGTTTTGGTAGGACCAAAAAGATCAATGTGCAGCAATTCTAAGGTTCTTTGAGTAGTTACTATGTTTTTAGGGTGAAAACTAGATTTGGTATGTTTTCCTTTCACACATGCTTCACACATTTTATCTTTGTCAAATTTCAGTTTTGGTAGTCCTCTTACTAGTTCTAGCTTAGATAGCTTAGAGATGGACTTCATATTTAAATGTCCTACTTTTCTATGCCAAATCCATTTATCATTTTCAAAAGAAGCAAGGCATGTTTGCTGTGGAAGCTCTTCTAGACTTATGCTATATAGGTTCTTGCTTCTGATGCCTGAGAATAATACCCTTTTTGTAGATGATTCTCTAATTTCACAGAATGTAGGTTGAAACATAACTTCATAGCCACTGTCACATAACTGACTAATGCTAAGAAGATTATGTTTTAACCCTTTCACATAATATACATTATTAATTTGGGTAGAACCTTGCATACCTATCTTTCCAATACCTTTGATTTGAGCTTTGTTGTTGTCTCCAAAAGTTACTGTTCCTCCTTCCATCATGTGGAGTTGAGTGAATTTGCTTTTGTTTCCAGTCATGTGTCTGGAGCAGCCACTGTCCAAGAACCATAGCTCTTTCTTCTTGGATCCTTTTGCTTGTACCTACATCAGAAGATAGTAAGGATTTAGGTACCCAAATTTTCTTGGGTCCTTTGATGTTAGATACCTTTCTTCTGGTACTCCTTTTTCTTTTGTAACAGATTTGGTCATAATGTCCAAATTTGTTACACCAAGAGCAATAAGGAGGTTTCCTTTTGGCTGGAACAAAAACTGTTTTATGTGTGTTTTTATTTTTATCAAACTTGAATCCTAATCCTCTTTTATCAGTGGTTTCCCTACTGTTTCCTATTAATTGATTCAAGTTATGAGTGTTATTAACAAACTTGCATAAATCATTTTGAAGTTCATCAATTTTCTTCTGCAGAAGCATGTTTTCTTTCTGCAGACTTGCAGATTTTTCTGCTTCTGCAGAGTTGATTCTTACTTTCTTTACTTGTTCAGATAATTCAAAATGAGATTGTTGCAGAAACTGATTAGTTCTATTTAACCTATTATTGTCTTCTCTGAGAGCTTCATTTTCTTCTTTGGTTTTAACTAATTGTTCTTTAAGAACAGAACATTTTTGTGCAAGTGTGTGTGAGTCTGACAGCAAATTTTCAAATGCATCTTCAAGTTCTTTATATGCAGAAGGAGTATAAGTGATTACCTCTTCTTCTTCTGCTTCTCCAGCCATAAAACATAGCTGTGCAGTTTCAGCTTCATCATCTTCTTCTGTGGAGCTTTCAGAATCATCCCATGTAGCCATCATGGCCTTTTTCTTCTGAAATGGCCTTGACTCCTTCAGCTGTGGACATTCTGCTTTGATATGTCCTGGTTTGTTGCATTCATAGCAAATTATAGGACTCTTGCTGCTTTCTCCTCTAGGTCCTTCTTTCTTGAAGTTGAAGAACTTTTTGCCTTTCCCTTTTCTTCTAATTAACCTTTGTATCCTCTTTGATATAAAGGCTAATTCATCATCATTTTCAGAAGATGATGATTCTGCTTCTGAGGGTTTTTCTTCTGCAGAAGCACTCCTTCTGGATGTGCTTGCTTTTAGAGCTATTGTTTTATCCTTTCTCGGTAGCTCATCCATTAGTTCCTGTTCATGAACTTTCAAAGATCCAAGAAGCTCATCTAGCTTTAGCACAGCTAGATCTTTTGCTTCCTGGATAGCTGTAACTTTTGGTCTCCATATTCTTGGGAGACTTCTTAATATCTTTCTCACCTGTTCTTGGTTAGAATAGCTTTTTCCAAGAGATTTTAAATCATTTATAATAATAGTAAATCTACTGAACATTTCATCTATAGATTCATGTTCTATCATGTTAAACATTTCATATTGGTGAATTAAAATATTTATTTTGGATTCTTTAACTTGATCTGTTCCTTCATGAGCAATTCTCAAAGTATCCCATATTTCTTTTGCTGTGTTACAGCCAGCAACCTTATCATATTCACCCCTGCATAATGCACAAAGAAGAAAGAATTTAGCTTTAGAGTTTAGAAGATACCTTTGTTTGTCATCTTGTGTCCATTCTTCTCTAGGCTTTGGTTTTGATGCTTCTTCTACAACATCAAAGTCACCATCTGTAAGAGGTCCTAGAACTCTGGTTCTTCTCACACTTGGAATAAAGTTGCCATTTTCTATGATATCCCATAGATCAATATCTTGGGATTCCATAAACAATTTCATTCTATCCTTCCAATAGTAGTAGTCCTTTCCATTGAAGGCTGGTGGTCTGTTTGTTGATGATCCTTCTGGAATGAACATTGCAGCTCCATGGTTTGTCATCCCTTGATCTTTTTCCTCTCTCACTGTTAAGTGAGTTCAACCAAAGAGGCAAGCTCTGGTACCAATTGAAGTAAAATGGTTTGATCACAAGAAGGGGGGTTGAATTGTGATCTCTTTAAAATTCTGCAAGTTTATCTTCTAATAAAATTCTTCTCAAGATTGGTTCTTGGCTCTTTATTAGAAGATGTATCTTCAAAACTATACTTGTTAGTATAATGCTTATTATGCAGAAAGTAGGATTCCTTTGATGGAATCAATTTAGTTAACACTTACTTAGGTATTAGGTAGTTTTAAAAACTTTGTATGCTCATGCAGTAATTAAGAGTTGAGAGAAAGAAGATGACACAAAGGATTTATACTGGTTCACCTTTTCCAACCAAAGGCTACCTCCAGTCCCTACCTCCAGTAGGATTTTCTCACTAACAATCTCAATTACAACCTTGGGTACACACTACCACTAGTATTCTTTTCCCACAGCCTCTTCAGGCTTCACGCAAACACAACACACACTGCAATAACAGTTCCTGTCTTACTGCAGAACCTTCTGCAGAAGCACAGGATCAGAAATCTGCAGAGCTTGCTTCTGCAGACTTCACACTAACAAAGGCTTGCACTCAAGCCTTTACAAACTCACACAGACTCACTACAGAGCCTTGACAACCTCTCAAACACTTTACAGAACCTGTCCCAAGTGCAACTCAGTAGTCACTTGGACCTTGCAGAAGCACAGTACAACAAAGGTAAAGTGTAAAAATGAACAAAGCTCACTAGATTACAATCAGAACAGTATTAGCAGCTTCTAGTGAGCAGAACTCCCCCTCAATGAGATATTCAAGCTGATGAAAGAAAATCTGAGGAGAGAGAAAATGTGTTCCAGAAGCAGGAAGTATTGGGTCAGAATTCTATTGTGCTTCTGGAGGGAGAGGTGTGTCTCATTGTGAAGAGAACACCTCCTTTTATAGGTGAGGAGCCTTGTAGCCGTTGGGGATCAGTCCAAATGGTCCAGCTGTGCCTTTTGACAAGTCCCTTTCAGGTACAACTGTTAAAGCTGCCAAGTGCAGCTGGCTGTTTGACCAGCTTCATGCTTCTGCAGAACCATGCTTCTGCAGACAGCATACTGGTTCTTCTCTTCACCTATGCTTCTGATCAATGTTGAGGAGGATCTCTGGATGAATTCAAGTGTAAATAGACTTGTTTAACTTAGCTGATTCATCAGATGAAGTAATTACAGATCCTGCCAATGATCTATGCTTCTGCAGAATTCTGCTGCAACTGTTGCTTCTGCAGAATTCTGCTTCTGATGAGCTGTGAATGCTTCTGATGGGCTGCAGCTGTAATGCTATGCTTCTGTGATATATTTGAAGCCTTTTTTCTGAGTTGTACTTGCAGCTAATAATTTCTCTTCTTTTAAGTGAATCTCCCTACTAATATGCTTTCATTTGAAGTTCTTCTTAGAAGCTTCTTTCATGCTTCTGGAGATTCAGAGAAGTGCTTGACAGCTTCTGATTTTTATGATTCATCATTATATTACTCCTTATTAGTCCAGAAGTAATGAATCATGCTTCTTAACCTTTTCTTTATATGATGGTTCCTGCTTCTTCAAAGTAAGACCTGTTGCTTCTGAATACACACTTAAATAAAATGATTAGTCTCCTTTGAAATCAGAATTGTGCTAAGTTCCATTTGATTTAGTTGTCATAATTAAAACCACTTTGAGGGGATATTTGAACCTTACACGGATGCCCCTTGTCAACCGTGCGTTCAGCACGCATTTTTCTTGTGACACCAGGCACAAGGGAGGTACATCATTTAGGACAGTGGTGCGACCATCAGCAGCAACCACTAACATCAGGACCACTTTAGAAGTGATTCCCTTCATTGGATTTGCTTTTGTGGGATCTCCCAGTGGTCTTCCAATGCCCTGAGGATGTAACAAGATCACCATGGTCCAAGTAAAGAGAAATGGGTTTTCCGAAGAAACCTTTCCCTTACTTTTCATTCCAAACATTATCATCCAAGATGACTTGATCTTTGCTCCAACATGTTCCAGAGATCCTTCTTTTATTTTCCTTTGCTTCTTCATTGTCCTTCAGAGAGAAACACAGTCAGATCCTTTAGACAAAGCTGTGGAAGAGCTTTGAGGATGTGAGTTTGTGTAGAGAGCTCTTGTGAATTTATAGGACTTGAAGCAAGGGTAAAATAGAGAAGTGAGGAAAATGAATCCATTGGATTGTTGTTTACGGGATGTCCATAGGCTGAGATAGCTTTGATGATGACAGTTTCAGACTTTGGGAGTCTCAAAACATACATCATTGATTGGTCATGGATGAAGTACCATAGGAAAGAGAGTCATTAGCATAGATAGAGTAGGTTTTGGGAAAACGTTTTAAAAAAAATCAGAAAAGGCAGATATGTATAAAAACAATTTTTGAAAAACATATTTGAAATACTTTTCGAAAAGAGAGAAGATAAAACGTTTGAAAAAGAATTAGAATTTATAAAAGCAAGTATCTGAGAGATTGTTAAGGTGAGATTGTCTTAGATTTTTACTTATTAGGGAAATTTAAGTTTTATTATCAGATTTTAAAGGTTTCACTAGAAACAGCTTTCACAGATATTAAAGTTTTAAGATGAAGTGATGTTACCGAAGATCTGGTTATTGTCCACTGGATGAAGCGGTGTTATCTGACATAGCTTGTTGCCTTGAAGACTTTTTCTCCATCTGAGGTCGCTTGATTTCTGCACGTCCTACTTTTGTCTTTTGTCTTTTCTGCTTCCGAGAATCTTTGAACAATTATCTTAACCTTTCCTCAAGAAATTGAGATAAACTTTAATGGCTTAAATATCAGTCACCTTACCATTCTTGACCCACAATTTCAGCAAGTCCATAAGACGTCCTGAACAGGTTCAAAGAATAGGGATGTTACTAAGTCATGATTATCTTCTCAAGATTTGAGTTAGGCTTGATGTATAGAGTGTTAATCATCTGAACATTGTTTAACCCATACTTTCAGAGAGTTCATTTTGAACTGTCTGAATAGGTTCAGACAATAAAGATATTATCATACTACACATCCTTTTAAATAATGTTATCTTTACTTTTTCTTGTGTTGGTTTTCTTGAGGTTATCTTCAAAAACCTGTTTTTCTGAAACATTCATAAACTAAAAATACCTTTCAGTAGCATCTGATGTTTAAGTTAATCATTAAACCAATTGTCTTAAATTCCTGATTATATTTTACCAATTTAAGAAATTATTTTAGATTTTAGTTGAGTTCATTTAATTTATCTTTTAGTTGAATTATTTAACGGAACAAATGTTAAGTTATAAGATTCATGTACAGTGTAAATAATCACACAATTTTAATACAATTGTTAATTGATTAAGGATGGGGTGATTGATAGACTTAAATATGCCCAAAAAGGAAACACATATAGATAACTCAAACACATAGAAAATAATCAAAATATTAAAATTGAAAAGAAAAATACATAAAACCAAAACAAACAACAAAAAATAGAAAGCAAAATGTACTCAGAACATAAAGACATAAATACAGAGACTCAAGAAACAGAACATAAGTGTATCATTGGTCATCAACAGGGTTTTTCTCATTTGCATTGGCTTTCTCCTTTTGTGTTTTCAGCATCTGCAGTTCTCTTTGATAGAATCTGAGTGTTTCTTCCAGCCGTCCGATGCGTTCATTCAACTTCCTTATGTTGCATCTTCTGAAAAATTCTCTCAAATTTCCATGATTACTTAGAGAATCAGATGACTCCATATGGTTCTGAGTAGATGACGGAGAATTGTGTTATTCTTTTATTTCTGCTGATATCCCCTTAGAAGGTTCATATTCCTTTATAGTAAACAAGGGTGATGGCTCCTGGTCAAAGAATCTTTCAATAGGAAATCCTTTATATTGAAGAATTTTCATAATCAGTGTAGTATGGGGAAAGACTTTGACTTCTTCTAATTTTCTTCTCATCATATGATAGAGGATGATTCTTGGAAGATTTAGTCTCTTTCTTTTGAGAAGCTGAATCAGCACAAATCTTTCCATGTCTGAGATGATGAATGTATCCTTCCTGTTGGGGAGAATACAACTTTTAATAATTGCTAGCAGAATTCTGGGAATTTCCAGTAATTTTGAGCATACTGGTGTTTCAAGAGTTCTGCGACCAAATAACATTTGATCATGCATCTCTTTCTCTCTATCATTGATTTCCCAATCTGAAGAGAATTGTTCTCCGGTTGATTCAACATCAATAATCTCCTTCAGAACTTTGAAGTCCACCTTGATAGGCATACCCATTACATAAGTACTGAGACCACATGTCTTTCCCATGAACACTTCTGAATTGTTCCAGAATTCCAGAACACTTAGTTCGTTCCAGGGAGAAGATGCCTTTCCAAGATAAGGAATCCATCCTGCAGCTTCGAAAAAATCAGAGATTTTGAGTTCTCCTTTGTCAAAGTCACTTAGTTTTATTCCTCTTGTGGGAATGATCCTTTCATCATTCTTGCATGGATTTTGAACACCTGAGATAACTAATCTTGATGCATTGAAGTGAATTTCGAGGAATTAGAAGGGAATGTACTATGAGGTTCTTCTGGTGATCTTCCAATCCTTAAATAGGCAATCAATCGTCGCTTCAATTTATGAGGAGAGCGGTTACAAACACTGAGCAGTTATGGAGAGGTGTGCATCGTGCCACTTATGAGAAACCGGTTGATGATTCAATGATTCACATTGCGTCGTTTCACATTTAATAATTAAACACATACGACTCTTCATTTACTTAAATGAGTGTACACATATATTCACACATATGATACAGAGAATAATCTATAAATATGCACGACCGTTCAAATTTAATCAGATAATGAAGACATTCAACTAGTATATACACAAAACGGATCACACAATATACATATAAAGCACATAGCATGCAATAGTTTATCTTCACACAATTATATATATAAAAACACATTTAAGAAATAATGATTTCAAACAGACTGATCATGCAATACATACTATAAACAATTTCAATAAAACAAATCATGTAACAGATAAGTAACTATACTTAAATTTAAAACTTAAGTTTAGATAGGAAGGGTGTTACTCGTTTGTGATCTAGAAATAGATACACTTTCCTTTTCCAGTTACGTCTTGCGCTTTAGTTCTATGAATAATGAGTTTTTGAAAATGATTTTCCTATTCTCATTATCATTCTTCAGAGTTGCTTCAGCTTGGTGAGATTTCCATCTTCTGAGGATCTACTCCTTCTGCATTTGTTAGATGCTCAACCCGAAGGTGAGCTCTGATACCAATTGTTAAAACCACAGGAAACACTAGAAGGGGGGTTGAATAGTGTTTTAAAACTTATTGAATAATTTTGGAAATCTTTGATTTAATATATCATTTAAAAGAACAACGTTCAAAGACCAATCTTAAGATCAGAGTTTAAATGAAACATGCGAAAAATAAGAATGATGAGATTGATAATCTTTCAAAAAGGTCTTAAGATTGTTTTAAATGAAAGTTTCTCAAAGTATCTTCTGAAGATTATTACAAGGAGTATCTTTTAGAATGGTTTCTAAAATACTTCAGAAGACTGAAGATCGTCTGAAGTTTGATTCTGGTTCTGAACTGAGTTCTTTAGAGACTCACTTCAGACACCTATTTCAGAACTTCTTCAAGATACATTCTCTGTAATATCTCAAACGATATGAGAGAGATTTGAGTTTTAATTATCTTTGAAAACTTGTTTGATTGAAATTGTTATGACATGGTGATTATGAAAATACTTTTCAATCCCTAAAGTAAATGCAAAATTGAAAATAAAAGAGATTAAGGGAAAGGAAACTTAGGCACAAAATTTATCCTGGTTCACCCATATCACCGTGAGTTACATCCAGTCCCAGTGGCAAACCACCACTGGATTTTCACTATCTGAAACCACAGATACAAGTATTCTTCACAGCCTCTTCAGGCCAACCGAGTATTCTTCACGACCTCTCCAGACCAACCGAGTATTCTTCACAGCCTCTCCAGACCAACCGGGTATTTCTTTGTTTTCAACTACCTCTCCAGGCAACCCATGCAGTAGTCATTTCTACCGAGCCTCTCCAAGCTCTAGACCAAGTGTACTTTCTTTCACCAAGCCTCTTCAGGCTCTCAGACACTTATTCAAGTGTAGAGTATTACTATTCAATCTAAGTTAGATGTTCGCTAGAACCTCTCAACTCAGATTCTTCTTGTACATAGAGATTACTGAGTTCATACTCAGGATACAGTCATTACAAACTAAATACAAGGATAGACAGTGATACAAGTGTTTGAATTAAATACAATCCCTGTCTTTTCTATGAGGAATACATCCTCTGAGAGTAGGCTAACTAAGATATGAAATTAAGCTCCAGCCTTATCCTCTAACCATTGGTTTCCATGGGTTACATTCTCACCTGTATCATTGGAATACCAAGGTATCTTCAAAGCTTCAAACCGTACCTAGTTTGATAGTCATTTGCTCAGCATGGTTGTCTTCAGACCAACAACCAACTTAATTGATCAAACAGATCAACTGAACAACATGACTAACTGACCAGCTAGTCAGTAGCCTGATTGATTCAACAGAGACCAACTTGATCCACTCTGATCGACTTGATCCTCTCTGAACAATCCTTGTTGACATATTGGCAATCCACCTTAGCTCAGGTCAACCCTTGTTAACTATTTGGCACTCAGCCTAGTTAACTCTATTTGGTTGGGCAGTTAATCTAACTTCCACAACTGATTGGGCAATCATGCCAACTTGGTTGTGTTAACAACAACAACAACTGGTTGGACCGACCAACATCTTCAAATTCAATCTTGAGGCTATTTATATGTTCTGCTTGAATATAGCCGTTGAAGATGATTCATAATACCGTTGAGCTAATGATGATGTGGCTCATATAGCCGTTGTGTAATAGCTTCTCAAACGGTTGCTTCTCCTTAAGCGAATAGGTGTACAGACGATCCCGTTCTGACACTTGTTTTTGTGATTCTTTATGAGAGATATTTTGATATTGTTTTGCGTACTCTCTCTCTTGAATTTCTTCTGCTTTTGCTTTCTCCTTCAGCTTTCTTCTACTTTCTTTTGGATTGTATAAATGAGGAAGTATCCGTTGAAATACTACCGTTTAGAGATAGCATTGAATCCTCTTTAATCCGTTGTGAGACACGCTTCTGACGGCTCTGACATGTCTGACATAGTACAACGTAGGTGCTGCTATAAAGCTGTCACCGTTGTTGCTGCGAATGCTGCGTTGCAGAGATTTCCTCAGTGGTGTATGAAACTCAAAAGCACCAGGAAAGGTCTCTGTGTTCATTTCCATAAATATGCTTGAGAAGGAAACGTGTAGCAGAGAATGACTTTTCTCAGCAATCTTCAGAGAGCAAAAGGTCTTCATACTCTTCAACAAGTAGCGCTACGTCGTAATTCAGAAGGCTTCAATGCTTTAGACGGATTGAGACTTCAGACAGCTTTACCACTTCAAACGGGTTGATGCTTCAGACAGCTTCAATACTTCAGACGGGTTGCGTCCTTCAGACAACTTCAATCCTTCAGACCGGTTGAAACTTCAGAAGGCTTCTTCCTTATGATAAGAAGCAGGTGTAGATGCAGTAGGTCTACGCACGCAAGTCCTTTTGTTGCAGGTGCAGCAGGCGTTGCAGAAAGTCTTTGCTATATTTCCTTATTTGTGTAAGACTTTGATCGAGGTAGAAAAGCATGTCTAGCTTTATCTGCTGAAATGAGTGTACTCCATTTGATGAAGTGTGCTTTACACTTTGCAACGTCCCCAAGAGATCATTTCTTGATTCTGACACGTTCAATCTTCAGATACATAGACTGCTTCATATTGTTTTCATTTCTTCAGAGTATAGTTGTACGTCAGATAGGTGCATCTTTGAGTCTTCACTTCTTCGAGTCTTTAATTCTTCAAATCTTCAAATAATCTTCGATTCTTCATATAGTCTTCAATTCTTCAGTTCTTCTATTAGTCTTCGAGTCTTCAATTTGCTTCAACTTAGTTATAGATTCCTCTTCTTAGGATTCTGCACTTTGTCCTTTTGATTCGATCTTCTACTCTTCTTCTTCAGATAATTATTCTGACCTGAAACACAATCAACAAACTGATACCTTTCTCTGTAGAATCTGTTTACATAATCTTATAAAATTCTTATATAAACTCATTTGTCCTTAATATAATTTTATTTGTTAATCATTAAAACTTAAGGATGCTAAGTCTTATAATCATGTTTAAATACTTAAACTGATTTATAGACTTCACAATAATGTTTTGTATTGATGTAGATACATGTGTATATATGTATATGCTTGTGATGTTAGGATTGGTATTATAATATGGACCTCTTTTGAAAGAAAATTTTAGTGTCTTGTTGTACAGTTGTTTGTTATGTGTATATTATGCTCTATTGAGTTTAGTTCCTTGAATTGTTAATTTTTCGTTGGATCATTAATGATTTATGGAATTAGTTGGTATCTAATCGAAATGTCTTAAACTTTAAGTTAGGAATTTGGTTTCAAACGGACTATATTCTGAACTTGGAATTTATGGCGTTACAACGTATCCCACCCATTACTGGACCGAAGTCAATTTTCACGTAATCATTAATTTTACTTAACTCACAACACAAGGCTGGGTTATTTAACTCACGGTCAAAACCGGTATACATGAATTAACTACTAAAAACTGAAATTGAAAGCTTTTCGATAGTTTCGTAACTTTCGTAAGTTCGCAAGTTTCGTAACTTCGATATTCAAAGGTTTTCAAGCAAATCCTAACATCAATTACTCAATTCTAATGAAACATCACAAATCCAATCAATTTAAACATATAGAAAGGGAATTAAAGGGGTAGGGTGTTAGAACCACAGCCAACACTAGAAGGGGGGTTGAATAGTGTTTTATACAATTTTAAAACTATTTTAGAAATCTTTAATTAAACCAATCACGTAAGTGATCATTGTGCAAAACCAATCTTAAGATCAGAGTTATTTTAAATACATGCGGAATATATGAAAGATTTAGATTAAAAAACTTTCTCTTATACTTAAGATTGTTTTGAGTTAAAAAAGAAACTTCTCTCGGTGTCTTCTGAAGAATATTACTAAGAGTACCTTCAGAACTATTTCTGAAATACTTTAGATGATCAGAGACCATCTATATCATGTGTCTGAACTGAGTTCCTGTTGGGCTCACTTCAGACAGATATTTCAGACATCCCTCTGAATATATTCTTCTATAATACTTCAACCTACACTAGAGACGTTTTAATGTTATGTTTGTATGAACACTTGTTTTATTGAAATCCTTGAGTTAAGCTTGTTATGAAAAGTACTTTTCAATCCCCAACGTAAATATGAAAACTGTAAGTAAAAGAGATCAAGAGAAAGAAAACTTAGACACAGAATTTATCCTGGTTCACCCACAAACCCGTGGGCTACATCCAGTCCCAGAGGCAAACCACCACTGGATTTTCCACTATCTGAACTCAGATACAAGTATTCTTTTACTAAAGCCTCTTCAGGCTAAACAACAAGTATTCTTTTCTATCAAGCCTCTTCAGGCTCTACCACAAGTATTCTTTCTTTCACCAAGCCTCTCCAGGCTCTCAGACACTTAACCAAGTGTAGAGTATTCTTTCTTCCACCAAGCCTCTCCAGGCTCTCTGACACATAAAGTGTTTACAAACTAAACTAAGTTTAAGTTTCCATGAAACATAAACTTAATCTCTTCCTGTACTAGAGGTTGACTGAGTACTACTCAGGATACAATGAATGAATTCTAAATACAGGGTTAAGACAGAGACATAAGTGTTTAAGTTAAGTACAATCTCGTCTCTAATAAGTGAGGTACTTCTTCCTCAACTAGTTTGGCCTAAGTGAGATATGAAATTAAGCTCCAGCCTCATTCTCCAACCATTGGTTTCCATGGGCTACATTCCCACCCGTATCGTTGGAATACCAAGGTATGTTCATGGCTTCAACCTATTCTAGGTTGACTGTCATTTTGGCCAGCATAACAGCTGCCTATTTGTTCACCCGAACAATAATGACAAGCATAACCAATGTCTCTTTTTCTATGGTTGTTCTTTTCAATTGCAAACAATAACAACGACAACAACAACAACCACTCTTGGTTGGGCAGTAATGCCAACTTGGTTGTGTTAACAACAACAACTGGTTGGCCCGACCAACATCTTCAAATTCAATCTTGAGGCTATTTATATGTTCTGCTTGAATATAGCCCGTTGAAGATGATTCATAATACCGTTGAGCTGATGATGGTGTGGCTCATATAGCCGTTGTGCAATAGCTTCTCAAACGGTTGCTTTTTCTTAGCAAATAAGTGTTCAGACAATCCTGTTCTGACACTTCTGTAGATGAGCTCCTTTTAAGAGATTTCTTTGATATTCTTCTGCTAACTCTCTCTCTTGATTTTCTTCTGCTTTCTTCTGCGTCATCTGCTTTCTTCAGATTTCATCTTATTTTCTTGGGAGTAGGTATCCGTTGAATTTGTCTTTTTGCTTATTCTACATATACTTCTTATTCATTTGCTCCTGACACCATTACTTCTTTGAATGAGATGTCTTGACCAATAGTCGTTGTTTGCATATTCCTCTTTTGAGATTTAGATAAAGATGTTGAATTTAATATATTTTATTCAAACATCTTCCTTGTTGCTTTTGCTTAGTCTCCTGAGCTTTTCTTCTGCTTTCTTTCGGATTAGCGATGATGATATATCAATTGTGATACACCGTTTAGAGATATCCGTTGTGAGACATACTTCTGAGCATCCTGACATTTCTGACACAGTACAAGGTTGCATCTGCCAAAAAGGCTGCTTCAGGAATTGCTGCGTTGCTGCATTTTCAGAGATTTCCTCAGTGGTGTATGAAATTCAAATGCACCAGGAAAGGCCTCTGTGTTTGTTACCATAAATGTGTTCCAAAACGTACGAGCAGCAGAGACTTAGAAAAGTCTTCACGCAAGGTTTCGGCAAAGATGCCACGTCATTACTAAAGCTTCAGACGGCTTCCAATCTTCAGACGGGTTCCAGTCTTCAGACAGGTTCCAGTCTTCAGACGGGTTCGAGTCTTCAGACGGGCTTGGCTCTTCAGACAGCTTCGTTGCTTCAGACAGCTTCTTTTGCTTCAGACATGTTACGTACTTCAGACAACTTCAATACTTCAGACAACTTCAATACTTCAGTCCGCTTCATCTTGTATTCATTTCTTCAGTTCATTGGATAGTCTTCTAGTCTTCACTTCTTTAGACAGTCTTCAAGTCTTTACTTCTTCAGACAGTCTTCAAGTCTTCACTTCTATTCTTCAGTTGCTTCAACTCTGTTAAGGATTATTCTTCTTCAGATTCTGCACTCTTGTTCTTCTGATTCTGATCTTCTGATTCTGATTCTGTTCACAAAATCTTCTTCTTCTTCTTCTAAAGAGTATTCCATCCTGAAACATAATTAACAAACCAATACCTTTCTCAGTAGAACCTGTTTATATAATCTAATTTGTTCTTTATATAATCTTATTTGTTCTTTATATAATCTTATTTGTTAATCATTAAAACTAAAGGATGTTAAGTCTTATAATCATGTTTAAATACTTAAACTGATTTATAGACTTCACATAGGGTTCATACATTGAGCATTTTGACAATTTCGTAAATCTCGCTAGTTCGTAAATCTCGCTACCCTAAGGTTTTCAATGGAAAATCTAACAACAATCGTTCAATCTCCTACAACCATCACTAATCTAACCACAATAAACATATAGAAAGGGGAAATAGAGAATAGGGTTCATACATTGGGGAAAATCAAAATCAAAGGGGAATGTGTGTGTGTGAGTTATACTCACCAATTCTTGAAATTCAAGAGGAAATTGATTGAGTAGAGGCGTTTCCCTTGATGATTCCTAACTTCAATTCCCTTTATCAACCTCAAAACCCCACTTTCTCTCACTTTCTCTCACTCTCCCTAGGTCGAAGAGGAAGAAGAAGAACATGAAAATCTGATTTTTTTGCATGTCCCGACCTTATATACTTAAGTGACGGTAATCGATTACAGACCTATTGTAATCGATTACCAGCAGTGAAATAACACTAAAAACCCCTTCTGGAAAACTGGTAATCGATTACAACACCTGGTAATCGATTACCAAACTTTTCTGGAAAACTGGTAATCGATTACAACATCAGGTAATCGATTACCGAAAACTCAGCTCTCTGGTAATCGATTACAACCTGTTAGTAATTGATTACCAAAAACTCAGTTCTTGGATAATCGATTACATAATCGATTACCAAAAACTCAGCTCTCGGGTAATCGATTACAACCTGTGAGTAATCGATTACTAAGAATTCAGCTCTCTGGTAATCGATTACGAACCCACTGTAATCGATTACCAGTAACTCAAAATTCCCTAAATTCACTTAAGTTAAAACCTGAAACTTGGATTTTATAATTAAGTTTTAACCCTTACTTCCTCAGCTTACCTTTCCTTAATTACTAATACATAATTCTCTTGTTTGTAACCTAATGAATTATTAAAGCTCCTAATTTGCGGGATGTTACATGAGGATCAGGGGTATGATGGCCTGTCAGTATCACGCACTGATGCGTGAGGTGGGCATTCGTGGCAATGATCCACCAGACACCAGGACTGCAAAGTACATATGTCTGCAGGGGCGGACCTTTGAGAGGAACGCCTACAAAGAGGCTGCTAGGATTTACAGGACGGACACGAAGGACGTCGCGAGGATGTGGACAAACATCCACCCCACAGGTCATGTATCAGATGTCATCATGCATGTTGCGCATCTACACTACAACATCCTGGCTGGGCTGGATATTGATATAGCCCAAGTGATATCTCACAAGATATCATATTTTGTTTCCTCCGTAGGACGACGGAGCCCCCAGTCCAGGATCAGTTTAGGCTTCCCATCACTTATCACATCTCTCTGTGCATCTAGGGGTGTTGAGGTGTTCCGTTCAGTACGCATCTTGAACCCCAAGCACATAGGGTATATAGAAGCCAACTGCATCCTGGAGGAGGAGGAGGATGAGCAGCAGCAGCAACCACAGGCACCACCACCACCAGCAACAGATATGCAGCCTCCAGTTTGGGCTCAGCAGATCCTTGCCCATAGCACACATATGATAGCCCAGATGTCCACTCTCCACCGAGCAGCAGTACATTTTCAGAATATGCATTATCAGGCTCGCTCGGACCCTTACCCAGGCATGCACCCTGATCAATTTAGAGCATATTTACAGTGGCCTGGGGACATGTCTATTCTTCCAGGGGAGGGTGGAGCAACTGGAGATGGAGCAGCTGATATGGATCAGGAGGACTGATTTTTTATTTGGTGCTTTTCTTTTCTTTTCTTTTTTTTCTTTTCATTTTCTTTTATTTTCTTTTTATTTTCTTTTTATTTTCTTTTGATTATTCTGGATATGTACTGTATTATACTCCACTGATACATCATTTCTTATGCAGTGCATTTTCAGCATTTTCTTTATTTTTTTTTTATTTAGGATTTTTAGGACTTTTAAAATTTTTAGGATTTTAAGAATTAGGATTTAAAGGAAATTTTTTCAAAATTATCTGAAATTAGGCAGTTTAACTAACCAGATTAGGAAAGAAGAAAGGGTTTTGTGATTAATTCCATAATCAGTTAGGATTAGGATATTTCTCAGGAGAACCTATCAGGGTAGTTAATTAAAACTAGTAAGTGCTTTATCAAGGAATTTAGCCAAAAAGTCGGTGAGTTGTGAGTCCAAACATTTAAATTGAGAGTTTTCACCGCTGCTTGTCAATTTTATTGATTGAGTTTTTGGATTTTACCCTGTTCATGGAAAATGTGGAAGTGATAAAGGCAATTTTTGTTTTTACATTATTTGCTCATTGCCAAAAAGCCAACCCTTGATTGAATTTTTCCATTTTTTTGGTAACCCATTTGAGCTTGAATATTTCTTCTTATGCACCCCAACCATAATTGATATCTATATCCAGTCCCTTACACACTTGGGATAGAGAGCAAGGTGCAACTTGAAATAGTGGGAAGAAAAGGTTGGTAAATTGAAAGTCAAGAATTACAAAGAGCAGGCACAAGAAAGCAAAAGAGGATCACCCCCCTCAAAAATCAAAAAGAAAAGTGCATCAATTGAATAAGTTGGGGGGAGTGCATCTTCAAACAAAGAAAGAGGCCAGCTGAATGAGACAAATCAAGAATGAGATGGAGAATGGAGAAAAGTTCCAAGTCCAAGAAAAATCAAAAGTTGCTCTCTATTCTAAGTGTTTTCTTGCTTATCTAAAAACCATGATTTCTTGATAGCCCAACCTATTACAACCAAGTAAAGACCTTTTGATCCATATTGACCATGTGCATGTTTAGAAGTTAGAAACAACTATCAATTCTAGTTGTTCATCTGTGGTGGAAAAATTGAGGGAAACACTTACCCGTGAGCATGAGAGACTTCCTTAGTTTATCACTTATTGCTTTAATTGCTATTTCTGAGAAAGTTTGACTGAATTGTTGTATCTTATTCTGATTGAGCATGGGTAACATCTCTTAATTCTGATTTTTTTATATTTGGAAAGTGACTTCTGCCTAATAAAGAGATGATGAAAATTTGTCCTTATTTTTTAGAATTGTACAGGGGGTTGAATTGATTTCTGATTGCAAAGAAGTTAAGTTGGGGGGTATTTGATAAGTGCAAATTATATGATATATTCTTGTATTTTTACTGCACTTATCAAGGTTAAAAGAGTAATTTATGCCCCAAATAATCCCTTTTAGAATAATTGTAATAATTGTGTTTATTTAATTTGAATTTGTTGCTATTTTAATAGAAAATCAGTTAATTTTGCAGATTTATGAGAAAGATTTGAATGAGGAAAGAAGATAGCATTACTTGAGGATAGGATTTGCAGATTTGGAGTTTAAATAAGAGCAAATAAAGATAAGATCAGCAGCCATTTAAACAAGGATTTTGCGGATAACTTCCCAATTTAAATTCAAAGGCAAGATAAATACAAAATCAGATCAAAAAGAGGGAAACAAGGAAAGCCAAGCACAAGGATAAGATCAGGAAGAGATCAAGTTAAAAGAGAACGAATCAAGGAAAGCTGGATCGAGAAATACGCTTCACCTGCACTCAGCGCAGGTGAAGCGCAACTATCAGAATTCCTCTCTGGATCCTGCGCTTCAAACGCGCTGAGCGCAGGAACGCGGATTTAATTTTAGATTTGTTTTCAAAATAGATTCCTTCCAGATTTAAGATAGCTTTCCTTAGTCTATAAATAAGACCTTTTGTAAAGATCACGGGGGCGGTTAGCAAAGGAGCGTTTAGGAGGGAGTTTTAGAGAGACGGCAAGAGTAGAGCTAGGATTGGAGAAAAGCGTGACAATTTCTTCATTGGTCTGTATGGCTACCATGCGTAGCTAAACTCTCCAATAGGATTGAATGTAGTTGATTTAATCCCCAAGTGTATGTGAATTCTTTATTATTTATGAATCCCTATTCTATAATATCGGTGCTTTTTACTTTGCTTAATGCGTAGCTTCCGCACTTGTGCCGGAGTTATAGGTTGTTTTTATAAAATACATTGGTAAATGATTTTATTAATTCAACGGCGAGTTTGGGGGAGCCTAGACATAGGAAACTTAAATTCTGATTGGTAAAAGTACTCATAGTAATCGTTATAGGAATATAGGGAGAATCGATGATTGAAGAATTGGAAGGTGACAGACTCTTCATAGTAGTCTCTATAGGAATGCGGTGAATTGATAGTGTTAACGAACGGAAAAGTAGAGCAATCAAGTCGGGGTAATTTGTCGCCTGGGAGAACCCGCATGGATTATCTTCGAGTGGTTTACTGCTGGTAACTAGGGGTAAAACAATATAGTTTGGCTAGGGTATTATAGAAATATATTCATAAAAGTTGGGGTTCACATACATAAGGGGTGCGATGATACGAAGTTCAATCCTGATCCAAGTAACGCTATCTTACCTTATCTCTATTATCTCATTACTTTATGCAAATTTACTTTCTGCACAACAAATCATCAAAATACCATTTCTTACTTGATAGTCTGATCACTAGTAAATACGAAGTGAACCGTTCCCTGTGGATACGATAAACTCATACTTACTATTATACTGCTGAAATTTTGGTACGCTTGCCAGAATCTCATCATTCCACAACAGTCTTCTTTTCTAAAAACGACAAGTATTCTAAAGATGCTAACATATGGAATTGAAATACTTTGCCGTTAAAGAAGAGGTTCAGAAACATAGTGTCAATAGAACACATTAGCAATAATCTTATTATTGCAGACCCTCTAACTAAAGGGTTACCGCCTAAGACATTTACTGGTCATGTTGTAAATATGGACATTATGTTAGCTAGCGAATGTTGAAAGTTATTGTAATGTCTTGTATGTTTGACACTCTGAGCTCACTAATGAATAAGTTTCTGAATTTTCTGTTTTCAAACTTATGTGCACGTGTATGAATGTTAATATTGGAAACAGTTTATGTCTTTGAAATTGACATTATCGTTAGACAAAAATTATATGTACTTCTTATTAAAGTGTCATGTTTGGAAGAAGGCTAATATAGTACATGGAAGGGACTATATCGAATAAGTGATGTACAACCGCCATGACTCTTAGTTCTTTTCTTAATTATGACTTATGATGTTATAAATGTATGATACATTTATTCTTGTTAATACGCATTATGATTGATACTTTATTAAACTATGATGTTATATTTTGTCACATGAGCCAAGTGTGAGAATGTAAGAAATTAATGTCTCATGTGTGTGGCAAATGTATGTGGTTTAATAAATTAAATAAAAGAGGCTTAAATATGATTTTGGTCCCTATAAATATAGGTGATTTTGCGTTTAGTCCTACAATATTTTTTTTTGGTTTTTAGTCCCTAATAAATTTTCCGTCAAGCTGTTTGGTCCCTGCCGTTAACTCCTGCTGATCTGGCTAATGGGAGAGACACATCACCTGTACACGTGTCCAAGCAAAAAAGAAAAAGATTATTTGAAATCATGTTGAGATTTTGAGGATTTTTGTTTTATTCTAAACTTTTCTTTTTGTTTTCAAAAAAGCCTGGAGTTCAAGACCAAGAGACGATAAAATAGTTGCAGAAATATCAGAATTTCCCTTGGGTAACATCTATCCCCTCCGCTTCTCAGAAACGAATTCCATTCCTCCATCCACCCATCTCTCTAGCCAACGACAAGTCCTCTCTCTATACATTAACCAAAATTATTGCCTAAAAACAAGGGATAAAAACAGAGAAAAAAAAGGTTCGTTTTTTTTTCTTTCTCCATCTCAGAACGCCATCATTTTCTCATCCCTAGCTGTGTTCCATTATTCTCTGATAATATTTACGAATCGATCCTGCTAAACCCATCATCAGCTGCCTGAAAACATCCCATTCTGTTGTTCCAGCCCCGCCATATAACTCCTCACCTCCAGCTTCCTTATCATTTCCTGCATCACACCCAGCAACTCTTCACTGAAATTGAATGGCGGAAACTCCTTCTGCTCATGAAACTGCTGCGCAACCGCCATCTGAACCGGAGCCGCCATTATTGGAATCAAGGGGATTGCAGTTGGCGGCGGCGGCGGCGGTGCAACATGAGTTGGCTCGGGTCATTGGAAGACGACGTCGTTTCTACGAGCGGTAGAACCCCACCGGTCCTTGGCACGGGTCGGTAGACATGGGAAGAGGAGTTAACCGGTACACTGGACTCGCTCGTATCGGATCCAGAGGGGATACCGGGTGTGGGTGGGTTCATGTAGAGCCCTGTGGAGACAGGCATAGCAGCACCGACACTGACAGGCCTCTTCAGCGGCTGAGCATCATCGATCATCACCGTAGTTAGGGTAGAAATTAGGGTTTTTTCACCCCTATTAATCTATTCATTTTTGTTTAATTAGAATAAAAATAAATCAAAATTGAGTATTAGTTAATAAGTATTACACACGTGTACAGGTGATGTGTCTCTCCCGTTAGCCAGATCAGCAGGAGTTAACGACAGGGACCAAAGAGCTTGACGAAAAAATATTATTAGGGACTAAAAACAAAAAAAAAATAAAATTGTAGGGACTAAACGCAAATCACCTATATTTATAGGGACCAAAAACATATTTAAGCACTAAAAAAATATAATATTTCAATTATTTGAATGAAAGGGATATGACTTTTGGGGAAGGAGTTGTTATGTTTTAATGAAAGGGTATATTGTTTGATGGAACAATATATATAATGGAAGGACATGAATAGTCTCAATCTTTCTGCCTATTAAAGTTTGTCTCTTAAAATTATCATCGAGAACTGAAGACACAGAAAGAAAAGGAAATAGATAGAAAATAGGGTCCTGCTAACGCA
This sequence comes from Sesbania bispinosa, assembly GCA_026901365.1. Taxonomy (NCBI): domain Eukaryota; kingdom Viridiplantae; phylum Streptophyta; class Magnoliopsida; order Fabales; family Fabaceae; genus Sesbania; species Sesbania bispinosa. The sequence goes on along the minus strand of QLOH01000672.1, from coordinate 140,333 downwards.
GTGCCCTTAGGGCATTGTTTAAGGATCCATGTATAGAATGTTTTATTGGAAATCATACAATAATTGCATCTGTAACCTTAAATGTTACACACTCCAATAAAATCTTTCTATATTTGGTTCCTTAACCAATGCCCTAAGGGCACAGGTTAGCATTTTCCTAGAAAATATTCATCTTACAAATTCTACAAGATTCAATGGATTAAGGTTAGTGTTTCTCTATCTAATCTTATATGTGAAAACTATGAATTCTAAGATACTATTTGATTATTCAAATGTCATGAAAGGTTACATTATTTTTTCCCAAATGGTCCTTCAAATATATGAAGAATTTTCAAATTAGTCCTATAAAATCGTGATTTCCAAATTAGTCCCTTAAAATATCGCGATTTTCCTAAATGGTCCCTCATTTTTTGGTGTCACGTCAGCCCTTTATGGATAAAAAATAGAGGGACCATTTCAAAATTTTTTTTTGAGTACCACTTTGAATAAAATAAAAAATAAGGGACCAAATAAAAAATTCGTGATATTTGGGGCACTAAAAGCATAATTTAACGATAGTTATAAATAACACCGCAAGGATTAAATACTATCAGGCACGGGATTAAGAAAAGTAGGGCTCAAATAAACAAACTAAGAAACAAGAAAATTCGAAGAGCTTGAAAGTCAATCAACGTGAAAGTGATCATACATAGCAGAAGACAGAAGCAGTATCTGATGGCGAAAGAGGGAAGTGACATTGACGAAGAAGTGAATGACACATTGGATTGTATGGAAGAAGAGCGAGAAGAAGAGGAAGAAAAAAACGCAGCAGAGGAAGAAGATGACGTGGATGAAGAAGAAGGAGGAGGAGGAGGAGCAAGATGGGGAATATACTTTCAGATTCAAACATGGGATGAGCCCTTTGGACTTCGTCGATAATAATGATTCTGGTGTTCAAAGCTATCAACAATTCGAACGCCTTGAGTATGAAGCTCTTGCTCACAAAAAGCGAAAAGCACTTGAACAATGCCACCGGTAAATTCATCTTTCTAATTGCTTCTGTCTTGGGAATTTTAGGTTAAGCCCTAATGCCAATGGGCTATTACTTATTAATATATATATTATATATATATATATATATATATATTTCGATCTAATTGCTCTATTTGTTGTGTCAAGTGCATGATTTAACATTTTAACTTCATAATATATGCTGATATCCACGTAGGAAGGTAATATTAATTTGCTAATATCATTATCACGGGCTCTGTTCATATGTTTTTGTTGTCATTGTACTATGCTGCACTATTTACTTTCAACATCAAAATAGTTACTTAACTGTGTTCAGTCATACTTTAGTTTAATCTATGCTCTTGAAGAGGATTCAACTATGTTTTCAGTTTGTGTTTGGATGGAACAATTCTAAATTACTAGATTTCATGTGTTAAAATAATAAAAAAGAATTTCAAATGACAAATATGACGGGTTTTTATAAAAATAAGAGGAATTTCAAATGACACGTATTGGTAGATAATTTCAAATATTCCTCTATTATGTTTAACTTCTTAGATTATCATTTACAATTCCTCTCATACTTAACTCTCTTTTTAATCTTCACTTATAATTGATTTCACAATTTTGGGAATTCTAAAATTCTCCACCCAAACACACTGTTAATTTATTGGTTGAGCTTGACTGCTTGAGACATTGAGAATTGTGTGTGTGCAACTAACAATGTTGCAATTATGCACATGTTAAATAGAAATTGCAATAGATAAGCTCGTTACTGGGAAAATTTGTTTTTGACAGGGAAAAGAAAAGAAAATGTTTTAGAGACATGAAGTTAAAGTAAAGTTATGGAAGCTTAAGATATCTCCCAAACTGAAAGCTAGTAGAGATGAACATGAAATTAAAATTCAATGAGCTAGTAGAGATGAATCTTGATTATGAGTTAAGATACTGCATTCAAGTGAACAGTTTTATATTTATCTCATGAGAACCAAATAACTTGCTGCTATCACTTATTCATTTTTTTGAAGCACATATTATTCAATCTCTCTGAATGCAGTGAAGGAACTTCTTCTAAGAAGGCAAGGGAAGATGATATTTCTGGGGCAAGCATGGCTGAGATAATGGAAGTAATGAATTTTGGTGTGCGCAAGAGATCAAGAAAGGTATGATATACATTACATATGATCAGTAACATTTGTGCAGCATCGTGATAAGAGATTCTTCATAATACGTTATGTGGGCAGTATATCTGTTCATAAGTTAGTATAATGGAGAACCCATTTGTAGCTTTAAAAGGAAATTTGGTTGTTGATCATCAGATCAGCTCGCAAAGTATATTTATTTCATTTATTTTAGTTTTTCTACATAAGCAACAGGTATCCTGAAAGAAGTTGATATTGTTCCTTTAATTCTTTTAAGAAAGGTAGATTACAAGGTTTAGACTCTAGCAATGGAATGGTGATATGAGAATACATTTGGTTTTATGAGTTTGGAAGAAAAATTAAGATTTACGTACTTGCCAATTATATTTTTTCACTCATAGCTGTTTCTAGGGAGTTTCCATTTTTTACATGCAGGGTGGCTTTGCTGCATTCTTTTTTCCCCTGTCGTTCCTTTTCATGAATTTTCAATTTTTGATGATAGGTTTTCACCAGTTTACTTTTATACCTCTGTCAGTCTTTCATTGTAAATTGTAAGCCTTTGGTCCTTCATTTTCTTATGCTATAATGCCCTTCAAAGGATGTAGATGAAAGTGTAAAAATATAAACATTTTCGATTACAAGTTATGTATTTACTTGATTTGTTTTTTTTGTTTGTTTTGTTTTGTTTTTAACATAACTTACATGACATCTTTTCAATATTGTCTATCTGCCTGATGCAGACTAAAAAAAGAGGTAGGCGAAAAGGATCAAAGAATAAACTCAATGCTAAGCTAACACAAATGCTGGGAGATGCCACACTTCACTATGCATGTGGCAATTACGACATGGTACTTTATTCTGTCATGTAACAATCTATAGCTTTCTGTACTGGAGTTTATTAATTGCTGTTGCTGCCACAGTTCTCAACTATGTTGAAAACATTGGTGGATATTGAAGTCCTTTTACTAATTTTACTCATTTTTCTTTTTGAGGTTGGTCTTCTGCAATAAGTACCTTAGGAGTTAGGGTAGATGATAATATTTCTCTTCTGCAATAATTTTACTAATCTACCCTGGCTTATTGCTCAAAATCTTCATACTTTCTGATAAGAGCTAAGATAGTTCTCAAAATTCAAGTTCATTAAGTTCATTTGTATTCACAGTAACTCACTTGTGATTTGGCTAGAACACACCATGTACTTTTTGAAGAGGTGGGGTCACCTCCAGCAAAAACACATTAGCTGGAAGTTGCATTCCTGTCTATTGAAATAGTTTCACATTTTACCTTTGTTTATCTCAACTTTCAAAATAATACGGGGAATTGTCAATGTTAGATGGAACAAGAGCTAGGTGTATAATTTTTCTGATTCTGCATGCTCTGTAAGACTTTATCTGTTTAAGATTGATATACATTATAATATTTACTATCGCATTAGCTTTTTGCAATTTAGTCATGCATTACTTTGCTCTGTTGGCTTTTTGCAGGCAATAGCTGTGTTGCATGAAGTTGTTAGGCTAGCACCAAATTTGCCTGACTCATACCACACCCTTGGACTTGTCTATAGTTCACTTAAGGATTACAAAAGAGCTATGGATTTTTACATGATTGCTGCTCATTTGACTCCGAAAGATCCATCTCTTTGGAAACTGCTTTTTACATGGTCCATGTGAGATGGTTAATTTTTGTTGCCATCATTATTTTTGTGAAATTATTCTTCTGGAAGTATTCAGCTGCATGAATTGCATCAAGTAATGTATCCTTAAAAGAAATGATCTGTGCATGCAGTATATCAATGGAGAATATTGTTCATAATTAACTTCATTTTCCATTCCAAATGCCTCTTCACTATATTTATGTAATGGTAGTTTGTCACTGCTTTTAAGAAGGAATTATATTTAAATGATTTGTCATTTGACATAATTCACGATTGGACATTATTGTTTCGTTTGATATATGTAGCCAACCCTACCTAGTAGAAAAAGGCTTTTGTTGTTGTTGGAATATGTCACTGTTTCTAATGAAAATAAGTTCATCCATGCATTCATTTTAAACAAACCTTTTAAATCTGAAAAAAATAGTTTAGTTACTGAGTTGAGCCCCTTTTTCAAATGCAGAGAACAAGGTGATATTGGCCAAGCGAGTTATTGTCTTTCAAAAGCAATAACAGCAGATCCCAAAGATATTACGCTTAGAAGTCATCGCGCAATGCTTTATGTTGAACTTCAAGATTATCAAAAAGCTGCTGTTGCATATGAGCAAATATATCAACTCTGTCGTGAAAATGTTAATGCACTAAAAGCAGCAGCTAAGGTTGGTCCTTTGTTGTGAGTTATGACTGTGAGCCAGCTTAGATATGAACATACATTTAATTTTCTATAAATTCCATCCTTTGCTAAATTTCTTTCTGTTTTTTAATGATTATTTTGATATGAAAATTATGATTAGCCTTTATGATGCTCTATAATGCATGTATCTGCTTGTATGTCATATGGCCTATATTTATCATTATCACCACTTATCAGGGGTGGAGCTAGCACCTTGAAGTGGGGGAGCATGTAGGAAAATATGATGCTTGGGAGGGTGGAAGTCAAATTATTTAATTTTTCCAAAATGATTGACATGCAAAATTAGAATTTTACAGCTTTTTCTTTTTAAATAATTTTTATGAAGCATTGGGCCATACAACAATGAAATTAGAGCTTAGCCCAACTCAATCACAATACAAAAACTAAGCAAAATTGGGCTTGCCCAAACTCTTAGGCCTGCCTGATTCCTGAAATCACTAATTTTGGGCTTAAACCAGGCTGGTTAACCATTTTTGGGCTGAAATCAGGCCAGCACTATATCATGTTGGATTTTTGGATTGCCAGAATTTATCATTTACAAAACCAGTTCATTTTTAGCTGAAATCATGTTTTGGAAATACTGTTCGTGATGAACTGTTCATATTTTATTTGGTCCAATTAAATATTTTGTGTTTGTCTTTCAATGCCAAATTGAATTTATACTGCTTTCTGTTAGTTCTACAAAAAAGTGGTCAAGTTGAATGTTCAGTTCGCATTCTTGAAGAGTATCTTAATCAACCAGATGGAGCAAATGCAAGTGTAGTTGATCTACTGGCTGCCGTATTGATGGAAACTAAGGCACATGACAAAGCTCTTAAGTATATTGAACATGCTCAAGTGGTAAATTCTGGAAAAGAATTGCCTTTGAATTTGAAAATTAAAGCTGGAATCTGCCATGTTCATCTTGGAAACATGGAGATGGCTCAGGTGCGTTGCATGCATATTTATAATTAAGTTAACTGTGTTTTGCTTGATCATTGCCAGATCTAATCTTGTTTGAACCTCAGAATAACATGTTAGGTTTGATGGTATGTATGAATGAGTATTGAGTTGAGACTTCCATAGTTACCTTTATTTTTCCCTCCTGAACTTTGTGCATTCTTTCCTGTGTCCTAGTATTGACAGAGCTTGTTACTTATCCATGATATTATCTCCATGTAGTATACCTTTTGAAGTTTGAATTTTGAAAGGGATTTGCATGTATTTTGTGCATATTTTCCTACATTATGTGGATTTTCCCCCTATTGTTTCAGTTTTTTTCCTTTCCTTTTTTTTTTTAAATTAGAATCATCTTTTTTCCTTTCTAATTAAAAAGCTCTTTTCTTTTTCAAAACTAAGAAAAAGAATTTAGGTTATTAGTCTTTGTATTCCAACACAACTATCTCTTTCCTAAGCTCACCCGTATATCATCACTTTTTGGGTAACTTTTTCTGTGTTTTTCATTAGCTTCAGTTAACACAATGGTGGAGTGCTAGTAGATGTGTCTAACGCATGTTATTGCCGTATATGTATCTTTCTTTTGGTTTTTCATGATTTGTATGTATTACTTAACATTTTCACATGATTATCAGGTTTTCTTTAATGATTTGAAACCAGAGAATGCAAGCGAGCATGCTGAATTGGTCATTGAGGTTGCGGACTCATTAATGGGTCTTGAACATTATAATTCTGCTTTGAATTATTATTTGATGTTGAAAGGAAATAGTGGAAACGAAAATGTATGGTAACTCATTCCTATCTATTGCAATTCTCTCTTTTTATTTTATGGTAATTTTCTTGTGTAATTGACTTAATAATTGTTAGAATTAGTCACATGTTATTTTTAATTAGTAACGGCTAAATAATAATTAGCTGTCAATCCCTAATTAGTTGCTAATTAGGATTAGATTTAGCAATCATGTTTTTATTTATTGCATACATATTATAAATATAGCATGTGTGGTCTGAGTAAGATACACAGAAACACATAATTTCAAACTCAACATGGTATCAGAGCCTATCCTAGATGATCCGTTGTTATTGGGCCGCCACCCGTATAGTTGTCCACGCTCCAGATGTCCAGTCCTGGGCGTGAGGGGTGTGTACCCATTGCCTAGAGATAAGGCCAAATTGTGGTATATAAGCCTTGGGAAATCCTCACCTTACAAGCTAGCTTTTGGAGTTGAGTTAGGCCCAGGTCCAAAATCTAATAATAATTTTCTGCCTTACAATTTGATATTGAGCTGTAAATATAGGGTCTTTAAAAATGTTGTAAATATTTTGATTCATTGCCCTTCTCTAGCTTAATTGACACTGTATAAATTAAATTCATATATTCTCTTAAACAGTAGAAATAATCTTATGCGAATGTTCACAAAATATCACTTGAATTAAAGATGTTAGTGCACGCTATCATTGAAGTATTTATTTATGTGGAAAACATCCTTCATTTTGCACTTCCATGACATTTTCAGATTTGTTGTTTTGTGTCTCATTTAAGCCCTCTCAGAGCTGTAGACTCTTCTAAATTGCATGGGCGGAAGTAGAATACTTTGTGCTTAGAAGATAGTGAGCATTAACCCCGTCCCGGCCTCCCCCTTAAAAAGAAGAGTAATAGTGCACACTATATGTTGAGGACCTAACCCTTTGTTTTGTTTTCTGTAAAGGAAGAAAAAAAAAACTCATTTTCAGCAACTTCAGCCTGAGCATCAATGTGCTTTTTTTTTTTTCTTGTGTCGGACCAACTGCTTTATGCGGGATAGTAGATCTGATTGTGTCTGTCATTTGGATGTCACTTGGTGAGTTACATAGCAGAGGATAATCCAAGAGTTGAAGGCTGTGGTTTCTACTTCTAGTCTAAATAGTCACAGGTAGCAAATAGCTCAGGTGCTAAATTGGCTCCTGGTAGACTTTCTGACTTGTGTGATCTGTGCAAAATGCATGTTTTTGTTTGTGGGTGCTCCATCAGAGTTATGTTGCTGGGTTTGGTGGACATGGTGGAGTGAGTCAGAATACAAGAGTGTCATGTGTGTATCAAATTGATACTCTCAGTGTTTAGCTGGGAAGAAGCTGAGAGGAAAGTCAGGAAAGAGATGCTAGGATTAGCAGGTTGCAGACTTCTGGGAGAAGTCTATCAAGGACATAAGGGGTTTTGAGTGCTAGTTGCCAAAGTTATGGCATAGAATTGTTAGAAAATATCAGGGTTCATAGTTTGGGATTTCAGGGAGAGAGAATAGAGAATCTGAACTGTTGCTGGTAATTTATCATTGACTTAATTTGTTTGATTACAAGTCTAAAGTATTTATAAGAACCTAGTGACTAGTCTACAGCTAACTGAATTCTGTTTGCACTAACAGAATTCAGTTAATTACAGTTAGTCCTAATTGTACAGCCAGAGAATACAAGTACAGTGTACAGTAGAGATTAGAGAATACAAAGTAAGCACAGCAGAGAACTATATCTACATTCACTACAAGATTGATGGGTTGTGTTTGTTTTATCATGGTTAAAGTTCAAGGTTTTGTAAACTGTTGAGTTTTCTATATTTTTAACAAGCTTAAAACTCAGAATCAACAAGAAGAAGAGAGAGAGAAAGCTGAGCAAAAGGTTTCTCTTAATCTGAAAATGAATTTCACACACTGGCTAATACACCAGATCTCTATTTCTAGAGATTCTGTTACAAAAGCTTATTCTGGAAGTTTCTCATAACTGATTCTGTTATGAGCCAGATCAGCACAGCTGTACAAAACTAACTAGTAACTAACTACCTAACTACAGTTGAGCTACAGCTAAGTATAACAGATAACAGATAACTATAATTCAAACTACTATACTACACTGGTACTAATATGAAAGCTTACGTATGCTGTGGCTTGAGGGTAGTGACATGGAGTATATATGAATGATTTATAGGCTTCTTGTTAGGGAAAGGTATAAGGATCATTTATATTCTATATCATTCATCATTATTGTGTTATCAGGATAATCTGATATTCATATTGAGCGTCTTTCTTGCAGGGTCTTCTGTATCTGAAAATTGCCAGATGTTATCTATCCCTGAAAGAAAGATTACAAGCAATTCTCTTTTTTCCAAAGGCAAGGTTTCATTTTTAATGAAAATGGTACATTAGGCTAATGATAATTGTTACTTCATCAGAACCACTTCCCTTCTTGTTTCTTAATTCATGATATGATAGGAAACACTTCCTATTTGTAAAGGGAGATTGTATTGATGGTATTAGAACTGAATTACTAAAACATAAGAGCAGTAGTTACTCACAGCCAGGGATAGTCCCCCTGACTGAAGCTTAAAAGCTGAAATGAATGAACTCAACATAATATCCCCCCACCTTTTTTCTTGTTTCTATTTATACGTCCTATATTTTCTCTCATCTACACTCCCTTTTTATGACTAAATTCCTCTGTACATGTTTAGTGGGCTTAGACCTACAGGTTTATGCCTACTTCTTGGATCCATCCTGCACTATACTTGGGTCCATGTTCTCATCATGGAATATAATATTTTCGCCAGCATTCCAGCTGGTGCTGAAGCTTCTGAAACAAATGTTCCCACCAAAATCTTTTACTTTGTTTTCAACCTTTTTCTTGGGGGAGTTCTCTCAAGTCTCAAATTCATTTTGCTTTGCTTTGCTCGAATCATGAGTGATACACATGTATTCTCCCAGAGCCATTATTGCAACTTATCTGCACTGTTCTGTTTCTGACATATTTTTCTTATTAAGCTTTTAAACTTTTTTTGTCCATCATAATGTACCTGAAGATCATGTAGTACATTATGCATTTTTCTTATTAAGCTTTTAAACTTTTTGGTTTTCAGCCCTAGAAACACTACAAGATGATGTTGATGCACGCATAACTTTGGCTTCCCTATGCTCGAAGAAGGGAAAGAAGATGAAGCCATTTCCTTGTTGTCTCCTCCAAACGATTCTGGTACTTCTGAAAATATTTCCTTTCTTTGTGATTGTGATTGAAATTCTTCTATGGAGATTTTAATATGAGATACATGCAGAATCTGTTGAAGCACATTCTGACAAGTCAAATAGATGGTGGCTTGATGTAAGAATAAAACTGAAACTCTGCAACATATATCGGAATAGAGGGATGCTTGATGACTTTGTTGATGCAATTTTCCCTTTGATACGTGAATCATTATATGTTGCAACTCTTAGACAAAAGGTAATACTTAGAATTTGAATAATATTTTGATTGATTGTTATTGATGAATACAACAATTATATATACACATATATAACAGAATCAATCCCTAGAGTTTTGGGATTAGGATCAATCTAACTAAGGAAACTATACAATAGATCAGGAGAGAATAAACTAATATATCTAAACAGAATATCTCAACACTCCCCCTCAAGCTGGAGCATATATATCATATGTATCCATCTTGTCACATATATATGTTATCCGAGGGCCCCACAAAGATTTAGTAAAGATATCTGCAAGTTGATCCTTGAAGCAAACTGAAGAAGTCTTGATGACACCGGAGAGGATCTTTTCTCTAATGAAATGACAATCAACCTCTATATGCTTTGTCCTCTCATGAAAAACTGGATTAGAGGAGAGGTATAAGGCTGACTGGTTATCACACATTAGTTCCATATGACCAACCTTGCAAAACTTGCAACTCTTGAATTAAAAACTTTAACCACAAGAGCTCACATGTGGTGTGAGCCATTGCACGATACTCTGCTTCTATGCTTAATCTTGCAACAACACTTTGTTTTTTACTCTTCCATGAAACAAGATTACCACCCATGAAAACACAATAGCCCGTTGTCAACCGTCTATCACTTGCATCACCTGCCCAGTCTGCATCTGAGTATCCAACAATGTTTGTATGTCCTCTATCACTGTAAACAAGTCCCTTTAATATATCTAAGGATCCGAACAACTGCATGCCAATGACTCTCACAAGGGGAGTTAAGGAATTGACTTACAACGCTGACAGGAAAGGATATATCAGGTCTGGTCATGGTGAGATAATTCAATTTTCCCACTAGTCTTCAATACCTCCCTGGGTCAGGATAGGGCTCCCCCTGGTTAGGTAGAAGCTTCACATTGGGATCCATGGGGGTGTCAACTAGCTTACAATCTGTAAGTCCGGTCTCTTCCAAAATGTCAAGAGCATATTTTCTCTGAGAAATAGCAATACCGAACTTTGACTGAGCTACATCAAGGGTGTCTCTTTGCCCTTACATTTTTCTTTTTTGTGATGGCGTTGAGTTTATGGCCTCTCTTTCGTGCTCTGCTCATGGTTTGTTCAAGGGAATTGATGTTTTGAGGACCAACTTAATCGAAGAGCTTCAGCCGGTTGGTGCTGGCCTAGGAGTGGTTCATATCTTTAATACCCTCGTTTCATTACTTTCATATTAAAGCTCTTTGAGTTTAAACCATGGACAAAACACAGGCTTCCCTCAAACCTTGTTCTGGGATTATAATATAATTAAAAGAATTAGTTCAATAATATGTTAAGGACCAAGTCGTTCTGATTTCATTGAGCTTAAGCTTTTGGATGCACGCTCTAAAACAATTTATTGCTCTACAAATATGCAAAGGATTGCCATATTGTTTACATTTTTGAGCTATTTCAACTTGCTTTTGTGTCCAATTATGTGGGATTTCTTGTCCTCTGCCAATATATAGTCCTTTTCCTGCTTCTATAATTATTTTCTTTTATAAAAAATGAAAGTCAATGCCTGTTCTTACTGGTTCTTGCTGTAGGGTAAATCAAAAAAGCGCCTTTCCAAAAGAGATCTGGTTGAAAGGGTTAGGGTACTGGGTTGTCAGGAAAAGGATAATAATGTCTTTCGAGGTTTCAGACCGATTGCAACACCATCTGATCTGTGAGTGTTGTTTCTCATATTGTAATTATATTTGTAATTTTACTATCACATGTACAATCAGGTGAATTAATATACAAAGTATCTCTAATATTTGTCATCTAATGCTGTTGAGTATTAAAACAATTATAAAAGGGAGTTGTGTTGTGTGAGTTAATGTTGACCCGTAATTAGAGGTGATTAATGATGATTAATTGGGGGGTGGGTTCTATTTGATAGATTTCTGTTGATTAGGAGTCTAATTGTGGGTTGATTGATTGACAAGGGATAACCATAAAATTATACACTCTTCCCACTAATATAACTACAGACTTGGGCTAGAGGCAATATATGCTTCAGCCTACATCCTTTTTACATTGGCTCTCTCTCTCTCTCTGTTGTGGTTGTGTGAGTATTCCCCCTCCCTCCCCAATCTTCTCTCTTTAATTGTTTATCTAATGCTCCAGTCAATATAATTTTTTGTAAAAAATATCTTTATTTTGAAAGAGTTTGGTGTTATGTAACTTACTCCCTGAACTGTGTGAAATACTCTTCTATAATAATAAGTAGCATATACAGTTATACACCATGTATCCAAAGCTAGCGATTAGCTTCAGTCTTGGGTGCCCTCAATCACTTTATCATTCTTGTTTCTTCTGTTCTGTGCTCACTAACATAATAACATAACACCTTTGTTTTTCCTCCATATAAATGCCATTTACTGTAATGTCCTGATACAGCTGCTTATATTTACATAATATTTCTACCAGCTAATTGATAGATAGGAAGCAGTGAGTTGTGTAAAATGTAAAATATTCCTTACCAATATGCATCCGGACACCCAACTACTTACCAGGGAAATGACAGGGAGTCCTCAGCTACTTTTATTTTTCAAAATTTTACAGCTTCAGATTCAGCTTGGGCATTACTCCAAGTTGGGTTGATATGGCTTGGATTCTCTGGCCAATATGCCATAGGCTGTTGGAGGTCCCTAAAGTAAATGAACCTAGCAGAGCTGCCAGACGTAGTCACATACTTCTTTGCTAGTCACAACAATCCCATCCTCTTCACTGTCTTCTCTGAAGTTCTGGGCCTTCTAGCATTTACAGACTGTCTCTGGCTACAATTCCATCTTCTGAGTTACTGTCAGTGTCATGTCTCTCAGACTTACAAAATCAAATTTGGTGATTTTCCCCTATTCTAATACAACAATAAGAAAATGGTAGAAGGCTCAGATGGATCTGGGTCTTGGATCTGTGTTTCAACAGATTTCTTCATAGATTCTAGGCTAGGTGAAGGAGCTTGTGGACTTACTTGTCATTCTAATTGTAGGCACTATAATTACAATATCTATTATTTGTTTAGTCTAATAAATTAAAAGCATTATTATTATTGTATGAAATAGTTTTTAAATGATTTATTTAAATGTATTCTTTTCCATTACCATATTCTAACTTTTGAAAAATGCCGATATCTGTATGGTAAACATATCATACATGGTATCTGTTTTTCAAATAGATCAACTCACTATTCTCTTTAAATCCTTTGCATATATCGAAACAGAAATTGTAGGTTAAATAATCTACAATAGTGGATGCTTTTGCATGTTCTTTGCCCTGCTACTTTCGGTTACAAAGTAAAAAGAATTTCTCTTTTTGTTTTATAAAATTAGGTTGAAAGCTTCCAGGGCAAAAAAGTTGCTCCAGAAGAAGGCAATTCTGAAGGAGAAAAAAAAAGCTGAGGCACTGGCCTCAGGAATTGACTGGCTAAGTGATGATTCAGATGATGAGCCTCAGGTAAACTGTTTGGTGTTGTCTACTCTCACTTCTAGAGCAAATGTCTTGATGATATAGGTTAACTACCTTTTGTGTATATTACATGGGATGTTTTCAGGAAGAAAACAAAGAACCTCCCTTGTGTAATCTACTCAAAGATGAAGAACATCACCAGCTAATCATTGATGTTGGTACTTCTATCTCTTTTTCTGCATCCCCTTTTCTATGTAGTGTGTGACCCCTTAATATTGTTGTACAGTTGTGCAAGGCATTAGCATCATTGCAAAGGTATTGGGAAGCACTGGAGATTATTAATCTCACTTTAAGATTGGCTCATTCTTCTTTATCTGCTGAGAAGAAAGAGGAGCTTCGGTCTCTTGGAGCTCGTAAGTCCTGAACCCTGACAGGCTTGTACTTTGTTCTAGATTGATTCTGTGCTTCCTACTTTTCTCATTCCAAGAAATCAAAATAAAAAATGAAGAATTTTTTTACTATTACTTTATTTTCGTATCTTTCCCCTTCTTTAGCTTTATTCTGTTATTACAACTCTTAATATAAACGCTCTTTTAAAGAGAAAGAAATAAGGGCCTGTTTGTTTAGTTTTTAAAAGCAAATCTCTCCTTAGTCCTTACTGAAAAACCTGTTTGATAGACAGTTTTTAAAAACAGTTTTGAAAAATGACTTATTTTTTTTTTAAAAAAAAACTAAAATTTTGAAACCATTCTGGAATGTTTTGGAAAACTCTTTTTAGTTGTCGTTTGGGGTGGTTGCCAATTTTCGGTTTTTGGTTTCGAAATCCAAATTTGAAAAACAAAACGTGTTTGGATAAAATGGGGTTAAAATGATTTTTACACAAGTTTCAAAACCAATTCCCCTTTTCAAAACAAAAAAAAAGGTTTTATGTCTTCTGTTTTCTGTTTCATATTCTTTTCTCTCTCCTCTCTCCCTCCTCTGTTCTCTCTCATCTCTCTCCTCTCTCTTTATTTCTCTCTCATCTCTCTCCTTTGTTTCTCTCTCCTCTCTCTCTCCTCTGTTTCTCTCCTGTTTCTCTCTTGTTTCTCTCTCCTCTATCTCCTCTGTTTCTCTTTCCTCTCTCCTCTCTCTCCTCTCTTTGTTTCTCTCCTCCCCTGTCTCTCCTTTGTTTCTCTCTCCTCTCTCCTATGTTTCTCTCTCCTCTCTCTCCTATGTTCGGATGTTCCTCTCTCCTTTGTTTCTCTCTCCCCTCTCTCTCCTTTGTTTCTCTCCCCTCTCTCTCCTCTGTTTCTCTCTCCTCTCTCCTATCTCTCCTATGTTTCTCTCTCTCGTATCTCCTTTGTTTCTCTCTCCTCTGTAGATAAACAGTAGAGAAACAGAGGAGAGAGGAGAGAGAAACAATAGAGAAACGGAGGAGAGAGGAGAGAGAAACAGAGGAGAGAAATAGTGGAGAGAACAAAGGAGAGAGGAACGGAGTAGAGAGAGGGGAGAGAATTATTCTTGTAATGCATAGAACTGAAAACCGATATTAAAAAAATGAAACTGGAAACCATGGTTATCAAATCGAGATTCGAATCATGAATCGGAAGACCTATTTTCCGAATCGTGAATCGAATCTTTTTATGAATCGTAGGATACATTATCAATGACATAAACAACATAAACATATATATTTTCATATAAAATACATTGAAAACATAAAATTATTAGCATTTCTCACATAAATAAATGAGCAATTCATTGCATAAACTAATATATAAGCTAATATAACATATATGAAATAAAAATTAGAGAAAAGTAGAATAAAAAAATAGAGAAAAGTGAGGGGACCAGTAGAATACAAAAAATGTTGTAGTGGGTGTGGGACAATAAAACAGTGGAAGAATAGTACAATACACAACCGCAAGAGATAGAAAGTGTACAAAGGAACTTGGGAAGACAAACAACTATTATAATTTGACCTAAATCAAACACAGCAGCTTTTCAGCCCCTTCCCCCCTTTTTTCCTAAAAAAAATAGCAAAAAAAAAAACATTCTGCATGTTTTCAAAACCAGGTCGCGCGACCGGACCCGGTTTGGTGGTGCCCGACTTGTGTTATTGTATCTCTTGAATCGGAACTGGAATCGAGATACAAGCGATACTCATCTCTGTATCGCAAGATTCAGCAACGATTCATGACAAAAAAGATTCAACGTGCGATCTGTATCGCTGAGTTCCGATTTCGTTGTGTTTCGGGAGTCGTATCGTATGAATCGTAAGATACTAACTACCATGCTGGAAACCATAAAACTGAAACTGAAAACTGGTTTTTAGTTTTAAAATTTCGAAATTGAAAACTGGTTTTGGTTTTTAAAATTTTCAAAACTGGAAACTGAAAACCACCCCAAATTTTTTGTTTTTGTGGTGGCATACTGTAAATAAATCATTTCATTTGTAAAAAAAAAAAACAGTTCTTAAAAATCGTTCTGTAAAACAGTTTTGAAAAACTAAAAAACAAAATAGGATCAAACTTAATTTGTTATTGTAGGAGGGAAAATGCATATCTTGCTGATAAAACAATTTTATGTTCTCCACAGAAATGGCATACAACACCACAGATCCTAAACATGGATTTGATTGTGTAAAATACATTGTTCAGCAACATCCACACAGTGTTGCAGCTTGGAATTGCTACTACAAGGTTATCTCGAGGTAAATTTGTGAATGCAAGGAACTATGCGTTCTTGGCAACTCATTGTTAGGCTCCCTAATTTTGCTTTGAGTAGGACGTAGTATATGGCCTACAGGAAAAGTAGGGCCTAGTTTTTCTAAAATTTCATTGACTTGTTTTCTCCTGTTTGATAGATTGGAAAACCGAGATACAAGACACTACAAGTTTGTACGTGTTATGCAAGGAAAATTTGTGGATTGTGTGCCTCCTATCCTCATTTCTGGGCATCAGTTTACCATATTTAGCCATCATCAAGATGCAGCAAGGAAATACCTTGAAGCTTATAAACTTTTGCCTGAGAATCCCTTGGTTAATCTTTGTGTTGGTATGTTCTTTCATTTCGTTCTGTATTTGTGTAGTGCTTCCTAAACAAGAACAAGCAGTAATTGAACTTCTATTAATCAATATTTCTCAGGAACAGCCTTGATCAACTTGGCATTGGGTTTCAGACTTCAAAATAAGCATCAGTGTGTTGTACAAGGATTAGCATTCCTCTACAGTAATTTGAGGATCTGTGAGAACAGCCAGGTTTGTTTTACTCAATATTTCATGAATTTCCTTGTGCCCATTTAAGGAGAAAACGTTTTATTAATAACAAAAATGAAAATAAGAAAGAGGAAGATATCAAGTTATCAACTCTATTTATGTATTGGACTATTTATTTAGGCTCATTTACATATTGTACTAGTTCTTATCCAATGCAAAATTATGCATCTGTAATTATCACTTTGTTGTGTACAAATTGCAAAGCAAGCTTACACCACTGAAGCTATCGTCTTTCAAAAAATGCTGCCCGCACTGGTTACCTAGAGTCTATGCCTTGAATAAGCATGGGTCTATTAATCCTTTTCTAGTAATATATTTTTCTTGTTTTTCTCTTAGAATTAATCATTAACATTTCTTATTTTTATTTTTTATTTTTCTAAAATAAAAGAAATGTGAAAGTCTTGCTTTACATAAATGGTGGGTCTAGGTAGAATTTATTCTCAACCTTTATAATCAGCTTAATTAAACCTTGGGCAACTCCCTCTTCGTCAATTTTTGACCCATCAGAGTACTATGCAGCCTTTTGAAAAAAGGATGTGTTCAAAATTCAAATACTTCATGTGCTTAGAGGATGTTTTATTGCTGACAAAATGCTGTTTCGGGAAGGAACTTGCTTATAAATTTTGTTTTAATCCTAATTTCTGAATTGAATTTCAATTCCTTCTCTGTAAATTGGGATGCTTTTGTCCAAATAAAAAATCTTTCAAATACTAACTTTGGGTTGAAAAGATAGGCATGAAGATGTGTGGCTTTTGAATTTTTGGATGGTGTGGTGTTTGTGTAGGAAGCATAATGCAAGGTTCTTGTTTATATCCTCCAATTCATATTTTCTAATTTTCTTCCTATTGCATCTAGGAGGGAAATGTTAATGTTAGAAATATATTATAAAACCATTCCTGTGTCCTATACCTAACAGTTCGAGCTTTTGGGATAATTGATTCATGACATGGTATTTGAGCCTCTATAACCAAGTGGTTTAGAGTTTGATCCTTGTTATCCCCTTATTCTGTTAATAAAGTTTAATTTCAGCATAATGTAAGCGGGCCCATGTATTGTCCACGACTCCACGCTTCAATTCTAATGGGTTCTTGCATGATGAGGTGTATTAAAAATATATTGTAAAATCATTCATTTGTCATTCACTCAACAGCTTAAGTTTTTGGAATAGCTAGTCGATGACAGTTAATGAAAGCATTGTCTTATTAAGAATTGTAGTTTAAATGACTACGTCTTAAAATAATTAATATATCCTAGGACCGAAATTGATCATGATTTAATATTGAGTTTGATTCTACTACTTTCTAATCACGTTAACCAATCACCTGTGATTTGTGTCTCAACTCAGATTTGCTTAAGATCCTAGAATTCATTGAAATATCTGGTTTAGCTTCAGATATAAAACTTCAGCTAGTTGATTCTTATAAATTTCTTACTTCTTATACGTTATTAAAGTGAGATGAAGTAATTGTTAAACTATCCAGGAATCCTTGTATAACATAGCTCGGGCATACCATCATGTTGGTCTAGTAACTCTGGCGGCTTTGTATTATGAGAAAGTGCTTGCTATTCGCGAGAGAGACTATCCAATTCCGAAACTTCCCAATGAAAACCCAGATGTCATGGAAAATCATAAACCTGGTTACTGCGACCTTCGCAGAGAGGCAGCTTACAATCTACATTTAATCTACAAAAAGAGTGGAGCTCTTGATCTTGCTAGGCAAGTTCTAAAAGATCATTGTACTTTATGAGTTTACATTTTCCTTACAAACTACAATCTTCTTCAGGGTTAGTCTATGGAATTCTTTCATGTACAAAAAAAAATTAGAAATACATGAAATGCTATGCAATATATTTATTTGGTATAGTATATGATTTTTTCTGTATATAGCGGTATTCATTTATTGCATCACAATAAAGACCGAGTAGCAGTGATTCAAACTTTCAAATGTCATTTTCTTTCTTAGCATCAAATTAAACAAGGAAATCTACTGTTGACCTAAAAACGGAAAACTATGTGTGCCGAACAAAAAAACTATGGGATAAATCTTGGCCACTGCTATTACACCCCACCTTTTGCTATTCCCACCCCTCCCCACTTTTTCTTTTCCACAATTTCCCTAACTACCCCCACCCACCCCCTTCTCCCCCTCCCCGTCCCCGTCCCCGTCCCCTACCCCACCGCGACCACCACCCTTCCCTTCTCCCCACCGCACCGCTACCACCACCCCTCCCCTCCCCCTACCCTAGCACCCCTTCCTTTCTACCCACTGCCACCACTTGTTCCCTTTTCCCCATTGCACCATTGCCACCACCCGCACATGCGTATTTCTAGATTCAAGTGAAAGACAACCAGAGAGGCATAAAGTGAGAGAGAAGGGTGAGAAAAATGAGATTGAGAGCCAGAGAAATGAGTGAGGAGAGAAAAGAGAGGGATGGGGCAAATTTAGTTACAGACACGTGTTCGAGAATCGGGAACTAATTCTAGACATGTTCGTAAGTCAATTTAAAAAAAAGACTTATGGAGGAATTGGTTCCTGAACACGTGTTTGTAATCCAATTTTAGTTTCAAGTGTTCGAGGGTAGTTAGGGAAAATATTTTTTAAAAAATAGAAGGGTGGGAATAGTAAAAAGTGGAGGTGGGAATATCAAAGGCCTTTAATGAAGGGAGTTGCTTTTAGCACCCTTTTCTATTTGCACCCCCTTATTTTTATTTTTTAATTTTTCAAAAATACCCTCATACACTTCTGGAAGTACATTTCTGGTTATGGACTTCCGGATTAACTTCTAAAAGGTAAATGATAAAAAAATTTCTGGAATTAATTCCCAGAAAAATTTTACCATTTTAACTTCTGGATGTTAAATTCCAGAAGTATAACTTTTCGGAAGCTTCCGGAAGTGTAATTTTTTTTAAAATACTTTAATCCTTAGCGACAGACTTAGAGACGGACCCAAATACTTAAAAAAATAAAAACGTGCGTGGAAGGGGGAGTGGGGGTGTTGGGGACGATGGGGAGGGGAAATGGGAGTGGGAGTGGGGAGAAGGAAAGGGGGTAGGGACAGTGGGGAAGGGGGAGTGAGAAGTGGGGAGAAGGAAAAGGGGTGGGGTGGGGTGGGGGAGACGGTGGGGAAGGGAGAGTGGAGCGGCCATGGGGAGTGGGTGGCAGTAGAAGTAGGATGGGGTAGTTTTGGGAAGAGGGAAGGGGTTGGGGTGCGAATAGCAAAAAGTGGTGCTAACAGCAACTTCCCATGATTTGTTGTCCGATGTGAATAGGGGTGTTCATGGGTCGGTTTGGTTCGGTTTCGGAGGAAAAACGAATCCGAACCAAACAAAAGTGTTCGGTTCGGTTCAGTTTGGATTTCGTTATTTTTTCTACATTGACCCGAACCAATTAAATACGAGTTGGTTCGGTTCGGTTCAATCGGATCAGAAACTCAGAAAATGCTATTTTTATATTAATAACCTTTACCTTTTTATATCGCGCACATGCACATATCGAAACCATATGACTTTAAAAGGAAGAAAAACAGAAAGTATGTTACTGACTAATATGCATAAGACTTTAAAAGGAAGAAAAACGGAAAATATGGTACTTATAGTATTGAGGACAACGAGACAACGATGATTACCCGCTGTTACGGTGGTCGTGGTCGGGTGGTGCTGGCGAGAGGCGCTCTTCGTGGCTCGTGCTCGAAATCGAAAGGGGTGGACACGTGAGGCGGTGGCGCGGTGGTGCTATGGTGTGGGTGGGACGGCTGTGGTGTGGGAGGCGCAGAAAGTTGAGGCGCAGAGAGTTGAGATGGAGAGGGACAGAGGGTGGGACGGCTGTGGTGTGGGAGGCGCAAGACAAAATGAGTAAGTGTTGGAGTGAGAAACCCTAAAGTGAAAGTGAGAAAAGTCAGAAAACTAAACTGTGTCTTTTTTTTTTAACGTGGGTATTTTTTATTTATTTTACATAATATTGATTGGTTCGGTTCAGGTAACGGGTTCAGATTTCCCAACCTGTTACCCGAATCAATAGTACTCGGTTCTTATCGGTTCGGATCCGAATGAAGAAAAAAAATCCGAACCAATTTGAATGGTTTGATTTGGTTCGTCGGGTTCATTGGATCGATCCGAACCAATGAACACCTCTAGATGTGAAGCAATTTCAAAATGGTTGGGTATATTAATGTTTTTAATGGGGCCATTGCTATTCCCTCCCCCTTTTTCTGTTTCTTTGAAAGTTTTTCTTTTATTACCCTTGTCCTTTCTGGATACAGTTTTTTTAATTGGTCCAGGGGATTTTTTTTTTCTTTCGGACAAATGTGTTTGGAATTGGCTCTGAACACAAGTGTCTGTGAGCCAATCTTTTAATTATCTCTGCCCGAAGGCCATTTGTTAGGAAAAAAAAGAGTTACACACATGAAAGTATGTAAGCCCTTCACCCAAACCCCTTCACTCCATCTTCAAATGCTTTAAGAACCCCGCATAGCCCCTTCCTCCCCCTCCCTCCGCACAACCCCTTCCTCCCTCTCCGTCCCCACAACCCTCCCTGTTGAGTCTCAAAAATATCATAAGTAAATTATGATATAATTCCCAAGTTTTAATGACTAACAAATTTGGGTTAAAATAATTTATCATAGTTACACATATGTTTTTAATGATTTATCTCTGATTTCAGCAAGCCACCATGATCCTACAAAAAGACTTTGAAGTATTTCAACCTGTCTGAGGGATCAAGCCTTCTGAAGGTTCAACCCGTCTGAAGTGTTGAAGCCGTTTGAAGTGCCCAACCCGTCTGAAGTGTTGAAGCTGTCTGAAGTCTCAATAATGACGTGGCACCTTTGCTGAAGCTTTGTGAAGACGTTTTCTGAGTCTCTGCTGCATGTACCTTTTCAAGCATATTTATGGCAAGGAACACAGAGGTCTTTCTTGGTGTTTTTGAAATTCATACACCACTGGGGAAATTCCTGCAACGCAGCCTCTGCAGCAGCATTTGAAGCAGCTTTTTGGCAGGTGCAACCTTGTACTGTGTCAGAAATGTCATGACTCTCAGAAGCATGTCTCACAACGGATTAAATAGCATTTAATGCTATCTCTAAACGGTGGTTTTTCAACGGACTGAAGTCTGGGTATAAATACCCCTCATGAAGACCATCACAAGCGCAAAGAATTTCATATTCAAGAAAATCAAAGAGAAACAAATCGCTGCCAGTTTTTACTCTGTAAAAACTCTCTGATAATATTCTTTGTACACACATTTGTATATCCTGAGTATACCTCAGTTATCTTTGTACATTGTATTTGTTTGAGCTTAAAAACTGGTTTAGTTTAAAAGCTTAAACTTATCTTTCTCTGTAAAATTGTTCTTGAGCCTGGAGAGGCTTGTTGTCTAAAGAATACTTGTCTGTAAGAGCCTGAAGAGGCTTGGCTATAAAGAATACTTGGTTGTAGAGCCTGAAGAGGCTTGACTGTAAATGAAGAGTTCAAAGGTACTACTATAGAGGATGAAAATGAAGAACCAGTGAATCAAACTTTGTATAGAGGAATGATTGGCTCTTTATTGTATCTAACAGCAAGCAAACCTGACATTATGTTCAGTGTATGTCTTTGTGCTAGATTTCAATCAGATCCAAGAACTACTCATTACAAAGCTGTTAAGAGAATTTTTAGATATCTTAAAGGTACTACTAATCTTGGTCTATGCTATAAGAAAGACAAGGATTGCAGGTTAATAGGATACTATGATGCTGACTTTGCTGGAGATAGAATAGAAAGAAAGAGTACCAGTGTAGGATGTCACTTCTTTGGAAGCAACATGATCAACTGGTCAAGCAAAAGGCAAAGCACAATTGCGTTATCAACAGCAGAAGCAGAATACATCTCAGCAGCCAGTTGTTGTTCACAACTACTATGGGTGAAGTATCAGCTTGAGGATTTTAACATTCCTATATCTGTTATACCTGTGTTGTATGATAATACAAGTGCCATTAATTTGTCTAAGAATCCTATCCAACATTCTAGGGCTAAACATATAGAAATTAAGCATCATTTCATTAGAGACTATGTTCAGAAAGGTGTTTTTGATATAAAGTTCATTGAAACAGAGCATCAATGGGCAGATATATTCACAAAACCCCTGGCTGAAGATAGATTTAAGTTCATATGCAATAACTTGAACATACATGCATTTTCTAATTGATTATGTATGCTGTCTGAAAAGAGCATCTGAAATCTCAGGGTGTCAGAAATTGTGACATGTCTGAAATTTTAGGGTATCTGAAATTTTATATGTGTGTCTGAAATTTCTCACTTGTCTGAAATAACTTGATGACGTGGCTATCTGAGACGGTTGAATTACATTTATTTTGTCTCTTCCACTTCGCACGTTACCCAATGTCTGCGCAGCCAGTACATGCCATCATTGCATCATGGGTGTCTATAAATGCATGAGTTAGTGTGTTGGAGAAGCCTTACACTTTCTCTCACCTATTGTTTGAACTTCTTCATCTCTCTTGCAACCGGTTTTCTTCAAAGCTTTTCTCTGCAACTTTCAATGGCACCTAAGAAGTCTAGCTCAGGAGGCAATGTGGTCAGGTCAAAGGGTATTGACCTTGAGGATGCTGGCTGGACTCCTTTCTTTGAGAGCATCTACTGCTCATGGCATGAACAAAGCATAGTGGATTTCTGGGCTTCAGCAAGAGGTATTCCCAACTCCAAAGGTGAATACGAGAGCATCAGGTCATTTGTGCTTGGTGTCCCTGTTTTTGTTGATGTGGAGATCCTCTCTAACATCACAAAAGTGAAGGCTGAAGGAGAAATCTTCTACCCTGGATGGGAGCTGAAGAATGGTGGTCAGAAAATGTATACAAGATTGCTGTATGGGTCTGAAAAACCCCAGAGTTCTGATTCCAAATATTTGCTGGACAAAGTGAGGGTTCTACACTCCATTTTAGGGTGTTCCATAATCCCTAAGAGTGGAAGCAGGAACCATGTTTCTGAGTTGGAAAGGTTCTGCTTAATCCACCTTGTGCTGAAAAAGAAGGCAAATCTACCAAGGATTTTGATGTTCCATATGCAGAAGAAGATTAGAGACTCAGGTGCAAACCTTCCCCACAATCTGCTTATCACCAAGGTACTTCTTCATTTCAAAGTACCTCTGGAAAGAAGATTTGATCACAAGGGTCTTGTCTTCTTTGGAGAATCAAACGTTAAGAGCATGAATCTGAAGAATGCTCTAGGTCCAAGGCCCCCATCTCCTACTTTGAAGGAGAGTGTACTGATGGAGAAAGCATCCAGGAGGAATAGCACAATTGAGATACTGGAAAGAGAGCTGCAGGGAGACATCAGAAAGGAGGAGTTCAAAGGCTCCAAGCCCTCCCCTCAACCAAAGCTGCAAAAGTTACCAGTAAGAAGTGCAACAAAAGTGTCTACAACAAACCCTAACTTGCACTCTAAGACAACTGAACCTGTTCAGAAGGCTTTGCAAAAGCCGTCTAAAATTGTGGGTCAGGGGTCTGAAATTGCAAGGCCTCTTAAGCCTACTTCAGACAAAGAAGGAAAGGCTCATGAGGATAGGATTGTTGATGCTGATGCTGTAGCAGCACCACCACCATTGGCTGCTTGCCCCTCTGATCCAGAACTGATCCAAGTGGCTGCCATAGCTACTGCTTTTGGAGCAATAGGAGTTGGAACAAAAAGAAGATCAAGAAAAGACTGATCATGCACTTGCTGTGGCTGCACAGCTTGCCTTAGCTGAGGATGAAAGGCAAGAAACCTTGGCTCAAGGTTCTAAGAAAAGAAAAAGATCCAGTGCTGTTCAGAGGAAGAAGAAGAGAAGTAGATTTCTTGTGATGGTTGCTGAACCTACTGCTAGGGTTACAAGGAGTGTGGCTAGTCAACAAGAAGCTGTGGATATGGCTGACAAATACCAGAAGTTTGTCAAAGCCAATCTCTATTTCAAGAAGCTTAGAGAAGCTAAGCAAGCTGAAAGAGAAAATCAGCAGGTGTCTGAACCTGAAAAAGCTAAGACTCCAGTAAAGAGGCTTAGAGTCAGGTTTGACAATGTGACCCCTTCACCACCCTCTTCACCTGAAAAGAGGCCTGTTGAAAAGGAAAAGGATGAAGAGAAGAAAGTAGAAGAAGAAAGACAAGAAAAAGAAAAGGAGGTTGTTGAGCAACCTATGGTTACTGAAGAAAAAGAACCAGCACCACCATCACCATCATCTCCACCATCACCTCCATCCTCACCATCATCAACATCATCTTCAGACTCAGCTCATTCTGAAAAGCCAGTTGTAGAACTTCAACAACCATCAGGCTCAAAGGTGTGGAAAGGAAGCATGCTACCTGAGCACATCAGACTTGGACCCAAGAGTAGGGATTTCTTCACAGAACCCACTTTTGATCCATATGCTTTCCCATCAACTGATTTTCAGTATGCTCAAGAAGCTGAAGTACCACATAGAAGGTATGAGGGACCCTTCTTTGAAAGGGAGAGAGTGCCAAAATTCCCAAACCTCTATGAAGAATTATTGTACTTCAAAGATGCACCTCCCATCTCTCTGCATCAAGGTTTGATCAAGCACACGGCTGAAGCTGAAAGGGAGAAGTACAAGGGAAGTCTAGATCAACAATACTCTGGGCAACTGGAAAAGATCAGAAAGGGAGTGGTAACCCCTGCTCATAGGTGGGCACCACTAAATCCCTTCTCAGATGAAGACTGCATGAAGCTATCCAATGATGAATGGAGTTTTGCAAGGCAGCTTTACACAGAAGGAGAGCTGTTTGAAAGAGACTGTATCAAGGGCATAGGTATGAGAGGCTACAGGCCTCCTAGGACTTTCTCAATCAGGCCAACCACCAAAATTCTGGTGCAACCTGATAGGATTGTGCCTAGGTATCCTTTGAAGGAGGGTTCTGAAGATAAGTTTAAAGAACCTAAAGTTTACTCAGCCCCCTTCAAGTCTTTGACTCCAAGAGAGTGGAGAGAGCTACCTGCCAATGTAAAGAAGCAAGGAGGAGGCATGGATCACAGTCTTAGAGACAGGGTTTGGGCTTCTTATTGGAAGATAAGAGAGGATGCTGGATCCTCTTCTGGGTCATCTGGACCTGATGAAGATTCACTAGTTGGCCATGGGAAGTACATGAATGTGCAATATATGTTTATCAGACAACCCTTTCCCCCTCTGACTGCACCATTTCATGAAGAATGGGAGTTGATCAACCCCATTGGCACCTTCTTTCATCCTGTCTATCATCCTCATGAGTATGGGTTGTTTCCAGGTTTTGAAGTGCTGAGATTTGTATGTAGGCACATTCAAATCATCTTCTATGAAACAGACCCTGACCCTGAAGAAGAGAATAGGAAGTTGAGGAAGAAGATACAAAAACTGGAAAAGCACAATGCTGATCTCATTGCCAAGCAAGACCAGATTCTGCATGAGCAACAGCTGATTAGAAATGGCCAAGAAGATATGAAGATTGCTCTTCTTTCCCAGATTGACAAGGCAAAGGATGAGCTCATCTCCTTCATGAAGGATGCTTTGTTGAAGAAGGATGGGTAGTCAATGATGTAGCCATGTTCTAAGTTCTATTTATGATATGTGCATTAATTTCATGTGTGTCTGAACATTTCTTGACATATATATATATCAGAATTTCTTTGAATGTTGTTCTTTTCTTTAAGTTTATACTTCATGATTTAACTTTTCAATATTGTTGTTGTGCTCTGGAATCCCTTTTGATTGATGACAAAGGGGGGAGTATAAAACTAACAATATCTGAAGTATTTACAGGACTCAGGGGGAGTATATGAAAACTGATAAAACTGAAAAGAGTAAATCAGTTTAAGTGTTCATCATCTGAGGGGGAGTTATCATCTCTTTATATTAAAAGCTCATTTCAGATTTGTATATTTTTAAGCAAATTTGTCATCATTAAAAAGGGGGAGAATGTTGAGTCTCAAAAATATCATAAGTAAATTATGATGTTTTAAGACAATATAATTCCCAAGTTTTAATGACTAACATATTTGGGTTAAAATAATTTATCATAGTTACACATATGTTTTTAATGATTTATCTATGATTTCAGCAAGCCACCATGATCCTACAAAAAGACTTTGAAGTATTTCAACCTGTATGAGGGATCAAGCCTTCTGAAGGTTCAACCCGTCTGAAGTGTTGAAGCCGTCTGAAGTGCCCAACCCGTCTGAAGTGTTGAAGCTGTCTGAAGTGTCAATAATGACGTGGCACCTTTGCTGAAGCTTTGTGAAGACGTTTTTTGAGTCTCTGCTGCACGTACCTTTTCAAGCATATTTATGGCCAGGAACACAGAGGTCTTTCCTATTGTTTTTGAAATTCATACACCACAGGGGAAATTCTTGCAACGCAGCCTCTGCAGCAACATTTGAAGCAGCTTTTTGGCAGGTGCAACCTTGTACTGTGTCAGAAATGTCAGGACTCTCAGAAGCATGTCTCACAACGGATTAAATAGCATTTAATGCTATCTCTAAACGGTGGTTTTTCAACGGACTGAAGTCTGGGTATAAATACCCCTCATGAAGACCATCACAAGCGCGAAGGATTTCATATTCAAGAAAATCAAAGAGAAACAAATCGCTGCCAGTTTTTACTCTGTAAAAACTCTCTGATAATATTCTTTGTACACACATTTGTATATCCTGAGTATACCTCAGTTATCTTTGTACATTGTATTTGTTTGAGCTTAAAAACTGGTTTAGTTTAAAAGCTTAAACTTACCTTTCTCTGTAAAATTGTTCTTGAGCCTGGAGAGGCTTGTTGTCTAAAGAATACTTGTCTGTAAGAGCCTGGAGAGGCTTGTTGTCTAAAGAATACTTGTCTGTAAGAGCCTGGAGAGGCTTGGCTGTAAAGAATACTTGGTTGTAGAGCCTGAAGAGGCTTGACTGTAAAAGAATACTTGTAATCTTTGTGAAAGATTAAGAGAAAATCCAAGTGCTAGTTGGCATTGGGACTGGACGTAGCTCACAGTGGTAGTGAGTGAACCAGGATAAATTCCTTGGCTAAGTTTTCTATCCCTTAACTCTTGTCAATTCGTTTATACTAATTTAAGGGTGTTGAAAAGCAATTCTAAATATTTTAAAAGCTAAGAAACCTTTTAAAATACATTTTCAGAAGTTGTCTTAAAAACTTCATACAGCCCTCAAAAACCTGTCTAAAACAGTTTTATACTTGTTGTTTTGAAAAAGCTTTCAAAAATATTAAGAAACACTATTCAACCTCCCTTCTAGTGTTTCCCTGTGTTTCTACACTCCCTCCATACAACCCCATCGTCCCTCTCCCTCCCTGCAGCCCTTCCTCGTCATAGTGCGTGACTAGCCTACAATGGGTCGCCACTGGACAAAGGTGGCTTACCTGAAGTGCGATGATAGAATAAAAGCATCGTTGGACATGGTGCCTTTTATGGACAGAGGTAGCTCACCAGACACAAGGGTGGTGTGGGGCGGGGTAGGGTAGTAAGTGGAATATAAAAAAGGAAAAAAAGGGTGAGAATATCAATGGCCTTAAGTTTTAATGGAAGGTACATATTTGTGACCCATAACTGATAGAACGACTCAGTTGCTTTAGAGTGTGTTTGTTGAGATTGTTTTAGAAAAAAATGGGTTAAATATGTTTCTAGTCTTTCAAAATATAGCGAAATTTGGTTTTGGTCCCTCATTTATTTTTTTCATTTGTTTTGGTCCTCTATTTTTTAAAATCACGTGATTTTAGTCTTTGGCGTTAGTTATATTCAGCTAAGTGATAACATAATAATATTTCTTGTAGATTTTTTTATGGATTTTCCTTCGAGTTTTCCTGTCGATTTCAAATTCAAAGAAATTTTTTTAAAAATTCTAAAATTTGCGAGAAATTTATTATTGATTTTTTTACAACAAAGCAAAGAAAATTTATAGCAGCATTTTTATGTAAAAAGTTTGCAGTTTTTTTTTGGAAAATTACTACACATGAATCTTTTAGAGAAAAAATCACAAGAAATTTCCTGTGAATTTTTACTTGAGAAAAGTTGTAGTGGAGTTGTGAAATTGACTTCACGGAGTACAATTAATACGAAGGACTGAAAACATATGATTTTAAAAAATGGAGGACCAAAACCAATGAAAAATAAACGAGGGACAAAAATCAAATTTTATCATATTTTCGGGGACTAAAAACATATTTAACACAAAAAATCATTTAATTTTTTTTAAATAATTAAATTTAGAACTTTTAATGTAATAGTAATAATCGTTTAATTTTTAAAAAATAATCATTTAATTATTTTTACCGTATTCTTATAATAATTAAATGTAATAGTAAATATAAAAGGTCAAAATATGTTTTATGTGATTATAATTAAACACAGATTAACTTATGTTTTTCATCTTTAAAAAATAAATCACTTTTTTTCATAATCTTAGAATTTTTTTATAAGTTTAAACAAATTGGGTCTTAATTTTTAAAAACTTTTAATTCCATCCTTTCTTTGAAATTTGTTTTAGATTTTTTATTGTGTTTCATATTCAAATATGGTTGAAGTTTTTGTTTCATTAGCGAATTTAAGCACCATTTCTAGACATGCATATGAGGAAATGAAGAAGCACCGACTGTGTAGGTCACGAGAAAAAATGTGATGACATAGGACATCAATAGAAATTGATGTTGCTCATAATTATGTTGAGTTACTTTATATGATCGGTTATCACGAGTTTTTTTTGTTATGGGACCATAATTATTCTTCAGAGAAACAACCTTGCTTGAGTCGAGTAGGATAACTATGGTAGTAAAGCGCTCCCTTCAAATATTTAATGAAATTGCATATACAAGATTGGAACTCAAGACTATTGATTGAGCTATAATAACCTCATGTCAGTTAATCCACATGCTTGATGGTTTTTACGCCTTTACAATTTCAACCTAAGGAAAGTTTTATATTTATTGAAAAATTAAAAAATTACAACTATTACTGATTTGAAATTAATCATCCCATTTTTTTTTTTGTTTTCTAGTTTGTTTGATTGTTGAACACATGGATGATGAGTGATCAAATTTTCAAGTTCAATATGAATACCTTTCTTGCAAGTCCATTGATACATCTCATTAAAAGTATGACTTGTATTAACACTATACATTCAAGAACCAAAAAAGTAAAATAATTTACTTATTTTCACATTCATAACCTTGTAGTCATGTTCTATAAACACTATTATTATTAACATCAAAATAACTTGAGGAGATAAAAACAGATTAAAACTAACAAACACCATATCATAACTAACAATGATAACATGACTATATTATGCACCATAACATAATGATAAGGTTTAATCCCTACATAGAGAGGATAAAGTCTCCTTATCCTCTTTCAATGAGTTGTATCATTCCTCCTTCGTTGGAGGCCATCCTTATTCTCATGGATAAAAAAATGCTTTCATAGTCCTTTTGTCTTTATCTTCAAACTCCTTGACCTCTTCCTTCTCATGCTTCTCGATCATCATAATTTGTAGTTTCTCGAATAGCAAAAAAAATGCTTTCATAGTCCTTTTGTCTTTCTCTTCAAACTCCTTGACGACGACGACTACTACTACTCCTCCTACTAGTAATGGTGGTAGTAGTAGTTTTTTTGGTGTGGGTATGGTGGAGCCATAACGGGATGGCACAACAAATCAACGATGATGGCAGGACACTTGATGAGGTGCAATAGGCAATAAACTTATTTATAGCATTATTTAATGGTGCACTATTTATACCACATGAAAGGCTTGGTGCATTTTCTAGCACTATTTGATGGTGCTAGATCTAATAGTAGCAACAACAAGCCCGACATAATAGGAGAGGCATAGAGGCAACACAAGAGATCCACCCATGGGACGGTGTCAAATCCCGACAACTTCCAACAATATTTCAGGGTAACTCCTAACAATTGTGAAGAATTTTGGTAGTGAGAGAGCGACTGAAATGTGATAGGGTTTGGGCTTGGGGTGAGCGACTAAAGGTTGGCGATTTAGGCATTGTGGTTCATGGCTACCTTGTTGTGGCATTGATGGAGGACCATGGGAGGTGGTGGACTGGTGGTTCAAAAAGGAGTTGAGAGTAGAAGCTATGGATAAGAGAGAAGTCATGGAGAAGAAGATGAAAAAAAATGAATTTTGTGATTTGTGACGGACTAATATTTAATTTTTATTTATTTATAAACCATTGATGTTTTTCAAATTTAATCTAATGGTGCAAAAATAAGAGTAGACCGTATCCAATGGGATTTTTTATTAGATTCTTAGAATTAAGAACTCAAATAAGCAACTCATCCACCATTAAAACACAAATGACATGACATCAAAGTTCTTATTTTTAAGCAACTGGTTGTTTAAATAAGCAACTAGTTCTTATGGATTCTTATTGCATTATGGGATCAAATAAAGAATGTGTTTGATAAAACTTGTTGAAAAGTTACTTGAAAGCTGAAAAAATTAGCTAATTTGATTGAAAGAGTTTGGTAAAACTAGCTGAAAATGATTAAATGACTTATAAGTGAAGTTGGTTGGATGTCTCTAGAAGGGGGGGTTGAATAGAGACTTCAAGATTTTGTTCCTGAAATTTTCACACTTAATTTGCAAGTTGAGACGTGATCTCAAGTCTGATGACTTGGAGTCTCAATTAAGATAGATGAGATGCAGTTTCAATCTCAGCTAATTGTATTATCTAAGATCAAGTATAAATTGCTTTAGTTACTCAAATCAATTTTTGTTTAATATAGTTTAATTAATCAAGTGATTACAAATTTGAGATAAATGAAGAGCAATGTAAAGTAAAGAGATAGGGAAGAGAGATGCACAGGGATCTTATCCCGGTTCACCGACTCCTTGGGCTACGTCCAGTCCTCACAACACGTGAGATTTCCACTATTGAAAATCACAACCAATTACAAGTATTCTTACAGCCTCTTCAGGACGTTTCTCACACCAAGCATAGGCACTCCTATCTTGGCTGAGCCACAAGTATTCTTACAGCCTCTTCAGGACGCTCACACTCACTCTGAGACTAGGCTTCTTCCTATCTAAGATGAGACTGGTTACAGATGATTGGTAGAATAAGACGGGTCTAGCTTACAATCATACAAAGTATGGATAGACAATGAGCTTAGCTAGAGTTTATCTCTTCTATTCAGGTAGAAAGATTAAGAACTAAGAAGAGAAAATAATCTGAGACTACAGGTGTTCTCAAGTTGAGATCAGATCTTAAGTATAATAGACTTGAGATGTGGACTTGAGATGAAGTATGAGATGCAAGTGTTAGCGCAAAAACCCTCTGAGATTTGGTTTTAATGACAACAAACCTATTGATCAAACTTAATGTTTTCTGTTCTTGAAGTTACTGATGTTTTGTTATGTGAGATCTTAGAAAGACAAGATTCTCATGAAGAATTCAGAAAGATCAATCACGACCAAGCTCAGACTGAGATTGAGAGGCAACCACATATTGAGATGGGTAGAAATCCTCAGACTTAAGATGAAGATAAAAGATCAGCCTGAGTTTGAGCAATCAATGCAAGTCTTTCCTGAGATTCAGAAAGATCAGAATCCAAATGATAAGAAACATCAGACTTCAGAATTGTCTTTGAAGAACAAGTAGAGCTTAGAAGTTCTATATGCTGAAGGTAATTTCAGAAGAAGGCCTCAATACATATCCTTTATCAGAAAGTCTTCAGAAGCTTTAAATGGAAGATAGCCTAAGTTGAGAGAGGTTCACATCAGAGTGAAGTCTCAGCTACAATCAGAAAAGTCTCTACTAGAAATGCAAATCATCAAGTCAAGTCAAGATGAGCTCAAACAGTGAACTAAGTTGCATTAAGAAGACCAATATTTGAAACTCAAGATGAGACGCAGACTCAAGCATAAGATGCTATCTCATGTTCAGATGCAAGCTCAGTCTAAAAATCAGCTTAAGACCAATGCTCAAAGAAGAGACTCATCTACAAACATAAAAAGAAGGATCAACAGTCAGATGCAAGATCTGCCAAGAGATGAGACTCTAACTTAGATTCAGAATCAAGAGATAAGATCAGAATAGAAGATGCCAAACCAAGAAGAGATTCAAAGTCAGCTTGAGACAAGCTCAAACTGTAAAGTCAGATTGAGACAAGCCCAAATTCATTGTAAGATCATATTCAGCCCAAGCATGACAAAGAAGAACTTTGAAATATGAAGCTGAGCAAAGATGAGATTCAAAGTCAGACTTGAGATGCAGACTCAATAGAGATGTAGAATCAGACTTGAGATGCAGATTCAACTTGAGATGCAGAATCAGACATGAGACGATCTCAAGATCAGATGCAGACATGAGACTCAGACTTGAGATGCAGAGATCAGATGCAGACATGAGACTCAGAGATCAGATGCAGTCATGAGATTCGGTCTCACCAGAGACTCAGCAGCAATAGCTAGACAATGCAAGTACACTGTCACAGCAGAGACTGCACCAGAAAAGTACCGAGCTCATGTCAGAAAAGTGAAAAACAGCTTCTCTCTCTTCTAACGGCTAGTTTAATAGCTAGTTTTTCTGAAGACTATAAAAGGAAGTCTCATTATGATGAGACGTGTGAGAGACTACATTGATTAATTGAATATCTACTGCATCTCATCACATCTCAAGTGAGATCTCAAGTGCACGTCTCAAGTAGTTCATATTCAGACCTGATCTCAACTTGAGAACTCATCAGTCTCTATCCCCTTCTCTTCTCTGATTGTAATATTCTTATCTCATTTAGAATAGAGAATCACTAGCTGAGAACTTACTGTCTATTCATACACTGTATGTAAGCTAGAATCCATCTCAAAACATCATTCTCCTGTAACCTATCTCATCTAAGATAGGAAGCGTGCCTAGTCTTAGATTGAGAGTGTGTGTCCTGAAGAGGCAGTAAGAATACTTGTAACTCAGCCAAGATAGGTGGTGCCTAGGCTTGGTGTGAGGGGCGTCCTGAAAAGGCTGTAAGAATACTTGTATTACGGGTTGTCAATAGTGAAAATCTCACAGGTGGTGAGGACTGGACGTAGCCCAAGGTTGTGGGTGAACCAGTATAAATCTCTGCGTGCATCTCTTCTCCCTTATCTCTTTATTTACACTGCACATCTCATTTATCAAATCTGCTGGTTAAAATATACTAAGTACTTATAAAGAAAATCTATTTGTAATAACACAAAGTCTGTCTCATCTTAAGTCTCATCTTACATCTTAAATCTGTTTGCTAAAATTGAACTCTTCTAGAGAAAGCCAAAGTTTTAATAACTTAAGAATCATCTCTACTTGGTTACAAAATTATTGTTGAGACAACATCTCATCTAACCTATTTGTGACTCCAAGTGACAAACTTGAGATCACGTCTCAACTTGGATATTTTCAGGAACAAATATTTTCAAGTCTCTATTCAACCCCCCTTCTAGAGACGTCCAGCCAACTTCAGTTGGTATCAGAGCTCGGCCTCTCAAGGGGTTGAGCACACCTACGTGTGAAGAGGGAAAGATCCATGGCTGGACGTAGTGCAAGTTTGTTCATACCTGAAGGAGCATCCACCAACAGGCCACCTGCCTTTGATGGAACTGACTACTACTACTGGAAGGATAGGATGAGATTGTTCATTGAATCTCAACATGTTGATCTATGGGAAATCATAGAAAATAGACCCTACATACCTTTCACCACTGATGAGCTTGATCAGAGAATAGTTAAGCCCAGAGATAGATGGACTGATGCTGAAAAGGCAAGGTATGTTCTAAACTCAAGAGCTAAGTATCTGCTAACCTGTGCTCTTAGTTGCAGTGAATATGATAAGGTAGCAGGATGTACAACAACCAAAGAAATTTGGGATGCTCTTGAAATAGAACATGAAAGGACAAATCAAGTGAAAGAAGCCAAAATGAACATACTGGTCAGACAATATGAGCTCTTCAAGATAAATGAAGATGAAGGTATTGAGGACATGGTGAGACGATTCACTATCATTACAAATGACCTCAAGTCTTTAGGAAGGACCTACTCAAATCAGGACATGGTAAGAAAAATCCTAAGGAGCCTGCCCAAACCTTGGAGACCTAAAGTTACAGCTATCCAAGAAGCCAAGGATCTGAGCATTCTCAGATTGGATGAACTCCTTGGATCTTTGAAGGTTCATGAGCAGGAGCTGATGGAAGAAGACCTCATCAGGCATCCCAAGACAATAGCCTTGAAGGCATCATCCAGCAGCTCCGAAGGTAAAAAGGTAAGCTCATCTCAACAGACTTCACTAAACTCATCTCATGACACAGAAACTGAAGAAGATGAAGGAGATGATGAAAGTGAAATGGATGATGAGCTATCCTACATCTCAAGAAAGATTAGACGCATGTGGAGAGCTAGAGGAAGTGGAAAAAGAAGCTTTCCCTCAAGAAGAGGAGAAATAAAGTCTAACAGAAAGGGACAATTCATCTGTTTTGAATGCAGAAAACTTGGACATATCAAGTCTGAATGTCCATTACTCAAAAAGGAGATGAAAAAGAGTGCAAAAAGGAAGGCAATGATGGCAACTTGGGATGACACTGAAGGAGATGAAAGCCAAAATGAAGAATCTGCCAATATATGCCTCATGGCCAATGGTGACTCATCTGATGATGAGGTATGTGATTCAGATTCAGAAATCTCTTTCAAGGAACTCAAATGTGCCTTTGAAAATCTCCTTTATGATTCAAACCTTCTTGTCTCAAAAAGCTCTCTTTTAAAATCTGAATTAGACACAACTCTTGAAAAGGTGAAGGTTTTGGAAAAAGAAAATGAAAGCTTGAATCATAAAAACAACAGTCTCTTGCTGTCTCACATGAGACTGTTTGAAATTGTTAAAGCAAAGAATCAATCTCATGGTGAGCAAGAACTGAAAAATCTTTCTGAAGAAAACCAGAAGCTCAAAAAACAAAATAGAACTCTCATAGATGATCTAGCAAAGTTTGTAAAAGGAACAAAAAATCTTGAGAGACTCATTGGGTCTCAAAAGGGAAATTTTGACAAAGCTGGATTAGGCTATGAGAAGTCTTCCGGTGACATCTGATATAAGGAATTCTTTATTCCTGCAAGAAAAAGAAAGAAGGAAAGATGTTCTTGCTGTAGCAAGTTTGGCCATAAGGCCACTGAATGCTACTTGAGACATGTAGCATCCAAGAGAAGGGTAACTAACCATGAAGGACCCAAATATAAGTGGGTACCAAAAGCCAAATCTTGTGTTGTAACAGATGTGCCTAGCAGCAGCAAATTCAAGGAAAATGCGGGTGCTGGACAGTGGATGTTCAAGGTACATGACAGGGGACAAAAGCAAGTTCCTGTTACTTGAAGAAAAAGCAACAGGGGTTGTCTCCTTTGGAGACAATAGCAAGGCCCAAATCAAGGGCATAGGTAAAATTGTGAAACTTCTCAAAGAGAAGCAATGGGTGAAGAAAATTGATTACCAAAGCTAAGCAAAAGCATTAAAGGACCTTTTCAAAGATGAGAAAGGGAAATAGATGCTGTCCAAAAATGCTTAAAGCTTGAAGGTTGAAATTGCTCATACAAAGAAAACTCATTGGTGATATCAATCTCTTATCCCTCTCTATACTTGAAATAAAAGATGCTTGATCAGATCATTAATAATTTCTCTTATATGTCTTTACTAGTTTTAATGGCATCGTGGTTGTAAGTGTTTTAATATACAAGCATGCTAGACTTGTAGAGACCTTGCTTGCAGAAGGCATTAAAATCCATTTGATCATTATTTGTTACCTCTGCTGTTCTTATTTGAAACTCTGAACAACAAATTAAACATCATATTTTTACTCCCATTTGAATACCTAAATATTTCATATGCTTACTTAGAGTTTTGGAGTATCAAATGATAGATTTCCTCTTGTTTAAAAAATGCTTAATATATTCATATCCTTGAAACAAGTTTACAAATTGAAATCTGAGTATTTTTTGAACATTCTATAACATTCAAGTAACAATAAAGTCTATATTCTCATTGCTCAATATGTGAAAGCAAGTATGCATGATAGTTTTGAAAAGACTAATCCTACACTTGAGATGAGAAAGATTGTAGATTTGAAGATAAAGTGGAATGCTTGGATCTCAACAAAAATACATGAGAAAATCTCCAAAGGATGTTCATAAATGATAAAGATTAAAAGAAGAAGTCAAAAGGAGTAGCTGCACTTGAGAAAGTCATATCTGTCTCAGGTTGAGACTGAGACTTAAATGGAAAGAACGTCCAAGAGAGACTCCTGTTGCACCTCTGATTATGACAGCACAAAAAGAAAATTCATGAATCTTATAAAACTAACTACTGCACAAAAGAGGAAATGACTTCCCACAAGATGAGGAAGAGAAAGAAGCTTCTAAAAGAAGAAAGCACAAGGAAATGACTAAGCCTGAAAAATGCAGAAGCTGAGCCTGTTTCTACATATATCAAGCTGCAAATTCTTAAATCATGAGGTTCAAATGCTAACTTGAAGATTATTCCATGAGGTACTCTGAAACTCTAATCATGATGCATGTGTGATATTGACACTTTGCAGAATTCAGGATTCATGTTACAATAACAAACACATGCTAATTTGAATGATTCTGTGGTGTTTGGAATTCTGAATGATTTTCTGTCATAGCCATAAATACAGTTTTGAATCTCAACTATTGTGAGTATTCTGTAATGTAACATATGCTTATGTTATGATCTTGCATCATGCGATAATTTGAGTGTGAGATCTATCTGTGATGGAACATGTGCTGATCATATATATCTTTGAGTCAATTTCATGATTGTTGAGAAAAGAAAACTTGGAAAGGTTAAATTGTTTTAGTTAGGAGAAACATTTCTACAAGCCAAGCCTATATGCTCTTCTTTTCCTTAATCAAGTAAATCATCTAAATAAATGATATGAATGAAAAATACTAAGATTGATGATTCAAGAGAAGATTATGGGACAGGAGAAACCATGAAATTTGGAGGCAAAGAAGTGACTGTACTGTATGCAGAAATGTTTCTGATATAGCCTGACTAAAATGATCATAACCTGAGCTACAAAATTGATTTTCGAGTAAAACCAATTTTGTTGGATAGATAATTTATAAGAGTTCAAAACTGGAAAGTTTGATGTTGTTACACTAAGCACAGAAGTGCCAGAAAATTTGCTAACACGGCTGCAGTTTTACAAATGCTCACAGAAACTTGCTTACTTAAGATCATCATAACTGGAGCTGTAGATATTATTTTTCTGTGAAACTAATTTTGTTGGAAAGATAATCTAAAATAGTATCAAACTGGAAATTGTGAGATTTTTATACTAACCACAACAGTACCAGTAAATTCGTGAACATAGTCTCACTGATACAAAGACTGATATAAACCTGTTCACTTAAATTGATCATAACTGGAGCTACAGAAATGATTTTTGAGTGAAACCAGTTTTTTATGAAAGATAGCTCATACAAGTATTTGAATGGATTGTTTCAGAATTTTTCATCATCTTCATAATTCCCAGCAAATACTTCAAGTTGACTGATCTCTCATCTGATCAAATTTGAACACATCTGTTTTGAATGCTTATATCTGGAGCTAGGAAAATCCTTTTCAAATGAAACCAGTGGGATTTGAAAGATGTTGTTAAATGGTTTAACAATATTAATTTTCACTATTTTTGGATGCATAGATTGATCGCAGTGAATGAAAAACCAGACCTGTCACAGTAAGCACTCTATTATAAAACTGCCAACTTTAATCACTCATATCTTATGATAGAAAACTCCAAATGAAATGAATTTTATATCATTTTAAAGCTTGTGATGTCTAGCTTATTATGTTGAAATCTCATATTTTTATGAACTAGAAATAACTCACAAGTACAGATTAAAGTAGCTAAGTCAATGGATGTTTTCTGATTTGGTGCTGAAACTTCAAGTTAAAATATCTTTAATTGTACCAATCCAAATGAGTTGATTTTTGTGACATTGGAAAGTTGTCACTATGTGGTTTATTGTGATAGAATATAAATTTCTAGATCAATCTATGATAGAAGCAGTACTTGTCAAAGATTAAGGATACATGGTAGAAAAATAGTAAAACTTGAACTCTTGAGAGTGATACCTTTGACAATGTCCCGTTGATTCCCAAATCTGGGGTAAACTTTGGCATATCAAAAGTGAATTGCTGTATCAAATTGATGTGCATATCATGATTTGGAATATTGGGTGAATCAATGAGTATGAAATGAACTTAACATGGAATATCTCAATCTTGAGTAATTCTTGTGTGAGCACAAACCCAACACGTCAGTTTTAGGCACGACTAATGAACAATTTACACATCATTAAAGTGAAATTAAAAAATCCACCGTGTAAAATTAAAGAAAGAAAAAGCATGCGATACCGCGCGTTTTCATTCTTCTCTCTCAACACTTCCATATTTTCTCTGCACAGCCCCAAAAGTTAAACCCCTCTCATGCGATGTGATCCCTGTTCATCACCCCAAGTTACATGAAGTTTTTATCCCCTTTCATCTCCTTCAAGACTAGCAGCCTCCTCATCGATTTAAATTACCTTTAAGTTGACCAGGTGGCTATCCTTCTCGGTGACACGATAATAATTGGG
Organism: Sesbania bispinosa; assembly: GCA_026901365.1. Taxonomy (NCBI): domain Eukaryota; kingdom Viridiplantae; phylum Streptophyta; class Magnoliopsida; order Fabales; family Fabaceae; genus Sesbania; species Sesbania bispinosa. The sequence continues at coordinate 101,383 of QLOH01000672.1, read as the reverse complement.
GCTTGAACGGTAGATGCATTTTTGCAGCAAAAATATAGAAATGGACAAATGCAAATGGTATGGATATCAACATTTTTTCTTTTCATTTTTAAATAATTAACAAACAAAATAAATGGAAGGAAACAAGAAAGATACTTTTCTAACTCCTTTTACGTTTCCAAGTTTTCTTTAGCAATAAAACTAATGATAATTTATCTATTCTACTGCACGTCAAATCCTAATGTAATAATTATACTGTTCAACGTAATTTAAGGATTTTTCATATATGATGTATTAGGTATGGTATGGTAAATTTTTGCTTCTGCTGATATTAATTCTGTTATTTTTCCTGCGTTTAGGAGGTTCAATTTAGTTTTGGTTCAAGAAAAGTTTGGGTCAATAAAAGCTCTTGACTGGGTTGTTCATACTTGGTTCATTGGATGATCAATATTCATGGTCTCTGGAAACCAATCACAAGTAAAAATAAGAAAAAAAAAACGGTGATCAAGTAAGAAAGATAAAACAAGGAACAAAACACAAAAAAACAGGGGAAGGGGTGGATAAAGTGAAATAGAGATCACGAAATTGCCTCAAAAAACCGCTGTTTGTTAGAGTGGGGTGCGGAGAACGTGTGAAAGCTAAGAAGTGAAACAACCGATCACGTGCTGTTATTTAGGGTTACACGGTGGCTTTTTAAAATTTTTTTATTTTTTTTTTAAAATTTTTTGATTGGTTGTGTTTAAATGTGAGGTGTTAGGTTTGTGCTCACACAAGAATTACTCCTCAATCTTTGAAATGTTATCCGAACAAATTTTGTTTACTGAAAAATATGCAATGATTATGAATCATATTGATGAATTTCTGTTCTGTTCCCTTATTATCCAAAGTCTGTATTCTTGACCTTTTATGCCTTTATCCATGTTTTATAAATTTAACTCACTAAGGGCATAAAATTCAAGGTGGGTAACACATTTAGGGGGAGTAGTTGATCCAATCTTTGTGCTGAATGTATTCTTGCTACTTGAATATGCATCAAATGAAATTCTTATCATCTAATCAAGTATGCAAACAGAATAAGTTATTGTTCTGGTTTAAGATTGAGTTCTGTTTTCTAATGATCTATCCTAACTGCATCCCCTATTCAATATTGGACTAAATGATGATCTTTCTGCAAGATAAAAATTCTGCATTTGTTATTGAAAAATTGCTAAACCAGCCACCTTGGAAATTTAAGCAGAACCTTCACTCTTTGAGGGGGAGTCAGTCAAATTGTTTGCTAACCATGTGTGTTGACTCTGCTAGTTAATAAATCACTCATGGAGATTGATGAATCGATATTCCTCTTCCCTCTATAATCCTAGAAACCATTCTTTATTCTTTTGGAGAGGAAATGTTAAATTGAAAAGAGAATGGGAAAATAGCTCTCTTGAAGCTCAAATTGTGAAAGATGATCAAAGAGACAATTGTAAGAATGAAGTTTAAGAAGATTCTGATCTTAGTAAGAGAGATTCTGCAAAATATGGATATCAAGTTACTAAGAAATTCTGGAATCTGGACTCTAAAAGCTCTTCTTCTTACCTTAGTCTTTGATTTTTCTATTCTAACTATTTTCATTGGAGCATTTATCCCTTTCCATATCATATTAATTTATCTGGACATCTTAGGCACTTAGGACTGTTGTTAAAACAGTTGGTTGTTGATGAATATCACTGCATATATCTCTTGCTCAAAACCCTCTGTTAAGATCATCCATATGCTTGATAAGTGTAAATCATGCCTTTGATGCCATTAGTACAGATGAAAATCAATATGAGGTGATTATTTGACAGATTTTTATAGAGATGAAGTTAAGAATTTGATGTTGTGAATTTAATATATTTCTCTGCCCCATCTTTTTGTTGATGCCAAAAGGGGGAGAAATAGAAAAGTAATCTTCATGTGCATAATAGCATAATTTCTGAATCATGTTATGATATTATTGTTTGCATTGTTAGGCATGAATTCAGGGGGAGTTCAATAGAGTGGATCATATTATGAAAAATATATAGACTCTCATCATCCCTTATATGCTATTATACATGAAAACTTAATTTTGTTCAAATAGGTTTGTCATCATCAAAAAGGGGGAGATTGTTAGCGCAAAAACCCTCTGAGATTTGGTTTTAATGACAACAAACCTATTGATCAAACTTAATGTTTTCTGTTCTTGAAGTTACTGATGTTTTGTTATGTGAGATCTTAGAAAGACAGGATTCTCATGAAGAATTCAGAAAGATCAATCACGACCAAGCTCAGACTGAGATTGAGAGGCAACCACATATTGAGATTGGTAGAAATCCTCAGACTTAAAATGAAAATAAAAGATCAGCCCGAGTTTGAGCAATCAATGCAAGTCTTTCCTGAGATTCAGAAAGATCAGAATCCAAATGATAAGAAACATCAAACTTCAGAATTGTCTTTGAAGAACAGGCAGAGCTTAGAAGTTCTATATGCTGAAGGTAATTTCAGAAGAAGGCCTCAATACATATCCTTTATCAGAAAGTCTTCAGAAGCTTTAAATGGAAGATAGCCTAAGTTGAGAGAGGTTCACATCAGAGTGAAGTCTCAGCTACAATCAGAAAAGTCTCTACTAGAAATGCAAATCATCAAGTCAAGTCAAGATGAGCTCAAAAGTGAACTAAGTTGAATCAAGAAGACCAATATTTGAAACTCAAGATGAGACGCAGACTCAAGCATAAGATGCTATCTCATGTTCAGATGCAAGCTCAGTCTAAAAATCAGCTTAAGACCAATGCTCAAAGAAGAGACTCATCTACAAACATAAAAAGAAGGATCAACAGTCAGATGCAAGATCTGCCAAGAGATGAGACTCTAACTTAGCTTCAGAATCAAGAGATAAGATCAGAATAGAAGATGCCAAACCAAGAAGAGATTCAAAGTCAGCTTGAGACAAGCTCAAACTGTAAAGTCAGATTGAGACAAGCCCAAATTCATTTTAAGATCATATTCAGCCCAAGCATGACAAAGAAGAACTTTGAAATATGAAGCTGAGCAAAGATGAGATTCAAAGTTAGACTTGAGATGCAGACTCAATAGAGATGTAGAATCAGACTTGAGATGCAGATTCAACTTGAGATGCAGAATCAGACATGAGACGATCTCAAGATCAGATGCAGACATGAGACTCAGACGCAGTCTCAAGTTTAGACGTAGAGATCAGATGCAGACATGAGACTCAGACTTGAGATGCAGAGATCAGATGCAAACATGAGACTCAGAGATCAGATGCAGTCATGAGATTCGGTCTCACCAGAGACTCAGCAGCAAAAGTTAGTCAACGCAAGTACACTGTCACAGCAGAGACTGCACCAGAAAAGTACTGAGCTCATGTCAGAAAAGTGAAAAACAACTCCTCTCTCTCTCTTCTAACGGCTAGTTTAACAGCTAGTTTTTCTGAAGACTATAAAAGGAAGTCTCATTATGATGAGACGTGTGAGAGACTACATTGATTAATTGAATATCTACTGCATCTCATCACATCTCAAGTGAGATCTCAAGTGCACGTCTCAAGTAGTTCATATTCAGACCTGATCTCAACTTGAGAACTCATCAGTCTCTATCCCCTTCTCTTCTCTGATTGTAATATTCTTATCTCATTTAGAATAGAGAATCACTAGCTGAGAACTTACTGTCTATCCATACACTGTATGTAAGCTAGAATCCATCTCAAAACATCATTCTCCTGTAACATGTCTCATCTAAGATAGGAAGCGTGCCTAGTCTTAGATTGAGAGTGTGTGTCCTGAAGAGGCAGTAAGAATACTTGTAACTCAGCCAAGATAGGTGGTGCCTAGGCTTGGTGTGAGGGGCATCCTGAAGAGGCTGTAAGAATACTTGTATTGACGGGTTGTCAATAGTGAAAATCTCACAGGTGGTGAGGACTGGACGTAGCCCAAGGTTGTGGGTGAACCAGTATAAATCTCTGTGTGCATCTCTTCTCCTTTATCTCTTTATTTACACTGCACATCTCATTTATCAAATCTGCTGGTTAAAATAAACTAAGTACTTATAAAGAAAATCTATTTTTAATAACACAAAGTCTGTCTCATCTTAAGTCTCATCTTACATCTTAAATCTGTTTGTTAAAATTGAACTCTTCTAGAGAAAGCCAAAGTTTTAATAACTTGAGAATCATCTCTACTTGGTTACAAAATTATTGTTGAGACAACATCTCATCTAACCTATTTGAGACTCCAAGTGACAAACTTGAGATCACGTCTCAGCTTGGATTTAAGTGTGTATTTTCAGGAACAAATATTTTCAATTCTCTATTCAACCCCCCTTCTAGAGGCGTCCAGCCAACTTCAGCAAATATGTTCAATATTCAGCGTAGTCTCTCACATTTCTTCACTGTAGACTTAAACCTTTATTTCAAATGCAACTAGCTGTTTATGGCCGTTATTCTAGCCGTTAAGAGTCGTTGTAAGTGAGAGGAACTTTTCTGTTGAGAGGAGAGCTTGCTTTTCTGGGTCTGATGTCATTGTGTCAGCGTACAGTGTACTTGTCTTGACCCTGTGTTGACCTTATGTCATGTCTTCTCAAGCTGAACATGAGTCTCAACATTTACGTCTGAGTCTGACTCTCAACTCTTGCTTCTCAGCTTGGCTCTCAACTCTTGCATCTGATCTTGAACTTGTGTCTCAAGCTGATCTGGAGTCTCTTCTACGATTATTTTCACTGAATCTGATCTTCTCCTTAATTAAGGTTGAGTCTCATCTTTCAACTGATTCAAACCATTTCTAAATCTGCTTCTTATTAATGAGATGACCTCTTGTGCTTGAATCTGCATCTGATCTTGAGCCAACGACTCAAGCTGACCTTGAATTTCTTCCTTTCTCATTGTTCTTGCTTTAAGTCTTGTTCCTTGGCGTTTCATAATTCTGATTTTATGATTTGTATCTTCAAGGATGTTCTCTGAGCTTCATTTACTTGAACAATTTCTGCAAAATAAAGTCTAGAAATTTTGCCATATACTTGAGCACACAGTTAGTAAAATAACAAGATGCATCTCATTCAATTCAACACATATCTAAACTTAATGGTTTGGCATCAAAAACTTTAGGAGTGAGTTTGTCTTAACAATCTCTCCCTTTTTTGATGATGGCAAACCATGAAATTTTAAATTTGAGAGTTCAGATTTTAAGTTTGAGTTTTAACGATCAGCTCCCCCTGAGATGTGCAGTCTTTTTCTTTTTAGAAGATCTTACTCTTTTGGGAGCTGAGCTCCCCCTGAGTCTAAGACTTATTGATACTGATTTATTTTTCATCATCATAAGGGAAATCAGTAAATTGATACAGAATTTGAATGCAAACAGAAGTACTTTCATTCATTAATCACAAAATTTCAAAATATCAGATTTTACAAGAGAAGATGCCACTGCATCTCATCATTAATCAGAAAAGATGCTATTGCATCTTACACTCAAAGCAGCATCTCAAAGCTAAAAAAACTCAAAACTACCTAAGACTCTTATTAGGTAAAACCTAACCAACTCTCCCCCTTTTGCCATTATCAAAAGTGAAAAACTAGCCAAGCTAGGATGAAGGAGAAGAGGATGAGTCTGAAGTAGAGGCAGGTGGACGTTGCACAGCTTGAGAAATCTCAGGAAGAGGAGGAAGATTTGAAAGATGAAGGTTTATCTTCTTGTGGAAATCATTAGAAGTACGAATTGCTTGAAGGACAGTGTCAAGCCCATCAAGAATTGCCTCTTGCCTCTTCTTTTGATGTTTGAGCTTCTTAAGAATCTTCTTCTGGTTCTGCTCAACCTTGGAGCTAAGATTCTGCTGGTGCTGTTGTTGCTCTGCTTGGAGTTGATTAAGGAAAGTGTTAATTGAGTTTGAGAGATGAGTGGGAATGGATGGTTCTGATGTTGGAGCTTGAGAAGGTTCAGGTGGAGGAGCAGATTGATCATACGTTGGTGGTGGAGAATTAAGGAGAGTGTCAACAAAGAACTTCCCTGGTGTTGGTAGAGATGTGGGGAAGGAGTGAGATGGCTCATAGCTAATGGGCGTCTTCTGTTGAGAGGTAGATGCCTCTTCAGTCTCAATATCAGCAGGTTGTTGCTCTTGCATGACCTCAGAAGTGGAGGTGGTGGTTTCTTTGTCCAAACTGGCAAGGGTTTCAACAACAATTTTGGTGATAGGAGATGGGGAAGCTTGAGCTATAATCTTTTGAGGAGATGGAGGTGGTGTCTGATGAGGTGAGGGTGGTTGAGATTGAGGTTAAGGTGGTGTCTAATATTTTCGTCTCTATAAAATAATCGAGTTTGGATTTTCGTCCCTAGAAATTTTTTCTTTTTTATTTCATCCTTATATGTGTTTATTTATTTTTTCTCCATTGTTAATTGTGGATGTGTTTAAAGCTGTCAAAGTGAGCCAACCCGGGCTAGCCCACCACGGGTTAGGATAAAAGTGAGCCGAGCCGGGTTTGCTCGCTTTTTCTGGTGAGTTGAAAAAATATCAACCCGACTTGACCCACCCCGGGTTGATGGGTTAAGTGGGTTGCCTTACCTAATTTAAAAGATTATAAAAATAAAAAAACTAATTAAAAAAGTAAAAAAAAATATAAAAAAAATAAAAAATTAAAAAAGTTAGCAAACCCACTTCAACCCGGGCTTAAACCCACTTTGACCAGTGAGTTAAGTGAGTTGACCCACTTTGACCCGCGAAAATGTGAGCTTAATTTTTACCAATCCAACCCATTGGTGAGCCGGGTTGGGCCAGGTTGGCTCACCAAGCTCAACCCATATTGTTAGCTCTAGATGTGTCTAACACCCATAATAGTTATCAATACTTTAGAAGTACCCTGACACATTATATAAAAGTGCTATTCTCCTTAAACTCATTCATTGAGTCAAATTTCATACCCAATTTTTACTAAAATTCTTTGTACATTTTCTCCTTCTTATATTTCACAAACAATATATTTCACAAACCACCTTTAAATGAGTTTAATGAGACTGACATTATTATATAATGTGTCAGATAATTCACATAGAATTGTTGATTGTATGGACATTCTACACCTCTATAATTAATAATAGAATCAACATGGATTAAAAAATAACTAAAATATTTTATAAATATGAAATTAAAAAAGAAAATTTTTTAGGTCAATGAAAATCAAAAACAGGTATTTTAAGCACGAAAAAAATATTTTACTCAAATTATTAAACTAAATTGTAAGCAACTCGGATGAGTTTCTCTCCGTTAGAATTAGAAGCCTTAACATAACACTACTTCACTATCGCTCGCCGCTGCCGCCACCCTCTGTTCTTTCGCCTCCGCCCTCCACCTTCCACAGAGACCGTTGAAGTGGAACCATCTCCGCCTCCAGCCGCACACGTGCGCCTCCGCCCGCACGACCACTCGACCTCGCTGCGTGAGCTCCGTCGTCGAAGGCCTCAGCCTCACCGGCTCATAAACAAATTGATTAGAGGTTAGAAAAATTAGATGCATTTTATTGCAGGTATCTTCACTGAGCTTGTTGGCTACAGTCTCTTATCTTAACGTGACAAGGTTGTTGCTTCACTGAGCTTGTATTTGTGTGAATACAAGATAATTCTGTTATGTAATTTTTCCCCGTTTCTCTCTTAATCTAGCTAGAGCTTAATTCAGTAGTTAAGAGATTATGACATTTTTGTATAAAGAGCAGTTTAAATAAAATAATGACTTATTAGCTTGCATGCTTGATTTTCTTTTAGTTTTAGTTGTCTGTGTTATTTTCGTTTCATCTTGTTCTCTGCTTCGTTTGATATGGTATTGAAAACATTTCGTTGTCTGTGAAATTTTCAAGTAGCACTCCATTGATTTATGCAAATGTACAGAACTGAACTAATAGCTTCATGACCATGGGCAGGAATGAGAAATCTTAGGTGAAAAATCCAAGGTAAGCAACTAAATGTGTAAGTGAGTTTCAAAACGAAAAAGTTAGTAGGAGTGTCATCTTTATCAAATGGGGTAAGCAGGTTCTGCTCCAATATTTCTTATCGATGATTGGCTGAGACCAAACCCCCATTTGGTCATGTAGCCATAGCCCCTGAGCCCTGACTGTTACCTTCATAGTCTGCTGTCATCTTCTATTTTTTAGAGTTCAGGATCTTCCACATCTCAATTAAATAGCTGTTTGTGTTGCTTTTGTTCTCTTGATGTCTTTATACCATCAATTAAATAGTTGTATGTAAAGTGTTCGAATTTGAAAGGTGAATGGTGTATTTATATTTGGGTTTGGTGAATGGTGCAAATCGAAGACCCTTGACAACAAATATGTATGCCATATTCCCCCTCTCACTCTCATTCTCCATCGATCTCAGTGTTTTCATAATGGGGAAAAAAAGAAATGCTTCTTTAAATATTAGCATGGTTGTTTTGTCAAGTTCAAGATTACTAAATTATCGCTCTCTTGACTCTTAAATAAAGCACTGAAATTCAATTAGTGGAAGCTTCAGGTTATTTTGTCTGGATGTAGCTAAAGAAACTTGGGGTGATTTTTACTTTGTTAGTAGTATGAAATGAACGTAGTAAAGGCAAGGCTACTACACAGTAGTAGTTGGAACCTAAAATTATTGTTGCTGTGTAAATACTAAATAGTGGTAAGTGGTAACATCAGTTATTGCAAGCTGATAGTATTAGTAGGGTAGCTGGTAGCGACATTGGGCTGGCCTAGGGGTGGTGGTAGGGTGCAGGTGTATGTGGAATGGTGTGATAGGTACCAAATATAACAAAGAACAGATAGCGAAATTCAATGTGTATTACTATTATCAAACCTGTATCAGAGTAATACAGTGCTGAAATATAGAGAAAACTGATAGGAAGAAGATACAAAAGAAAAGGGTCTAGGCAGTTAGAGAGTGCCTAATCTCTCCCAAAAGTCCCAGCCAAATTACAGCCTCCCTCACCCCTATGCTCACCCTCTAACATATACCTCACACAACCAAATCACACGTCCCACTCTCACTAAATGCCAACTCAGCAGTTAGTTACATCATTTTCTCTTTCTGGGTTACAATCCCCTGTGCTAGATCTTTTTTTCTCTCTTACATACACTTTAGTTAACTTGGGCTTAGCTATTTTGGGCCTATTCATTTCAGGGCTCTTATCAACACTCCCCCCCTCAATACACACCTTGTCCTCAAGGTGTAGATCAGGAAAATGATCCCTGATAGTAGACAGTTTCCCATGAATTCTCAAAATCTGGTAGGTCCTTCCACTTGATCAAAACTTCATGTTCCCCCTGTGAATTCTGGCGAACAGCGAGAGCTTCAGCTGGCTGGACCTTTAGCTCCCAATCCTCTGCTAGAAACTGGGGCAAAGGTTGACTGGTGGCTGCTGCAGAGATTGACTTTTTAAGTAAGGAAACATGGGAAACTAGATGTACTTGGCTCTCTTTGGGCAGCATCAACTTGTAAGCGACAGGGCTAAATTTTTCCACAATTTCACAAGGTCCATAGTACCTAGGACTTAACTTTTGGTTCACTCTTTTAGCCAGAGACTTCAGCTTGTAAGGCTGGATTTTCAAGAACACTACATCTCTCACCTGATACTCAACCTCCCTCCTGTGTTTATTGGCTTGAGTACGCATTTTGTTTTGTGCTCGAACTAACTGCTCCTTCAACTCATCTAGCATATGATTCCTCTCTGCCATCAATCGATTTACTTCTTCCACCGATGACTCAGTTACATCACCTCTAATTAGAGTAGGGGGGTCCCTTCCATACAATGCCTTAAAAGGAGTCATTCTAGTGGCTGAGTGGTAATTGGTGTTATACCAAAATTCTGCCCAGCTGAGCCATTTTGGCCATTGCCTAGGCTTAGTCCCTGTGAGGCATCTGAGGTAAGTCTCCAAGCATCTATTAACTACCTCAGTTTGCCCATCCGATTGGGGATGATAAGCAGAACTGAATTTCAATTTAGTACCAGTTAACTTAAATAATTCTGTCCAGAAGTTGCTCAAAAATACCTTGTCCCGGTCAGATACAATGGATGTGGGAAATCCATGGAGCTTGACAATGTCCTTGATGAAAATTTCAGCAATGGTTCTGGCAGTGAAAGGGTGAGCAACTGCAATGAAGTGTGCATACTTTGTTAATCTGTCCACCACCACCAGAATAGTATCCAGCCCATTAGCCTTAGGTAAGCCTCCTATAAAATCCATGGATATATCCGACCATGTTTGTGTTGGTATTGGAAGAGGCTGCAGTAAACCAACGGGGCTCAAGGTTTGATATTTATTTCTTTGACATACTTCATAACTCTGCATATACTGTTGTATTGTGCGCTTCATTCCCTCCCAAAAAATCAGCCCCGAAATCCTTTTGTAGGTCCTGAAAAATCCAGAATGTCCACCAATGGCTGAGTCATGAAACTCCTTGAGGATTAAAGGAATTTTAGAGGAATCCTTTGGAATCACCAATCTGCCCTTGTAATAAAGTCTCCCTTTCTTTAGTTGGAACCTCGGATGTGACTCTGGATGCCTCAACAAATCTTGAACGATGCTCTTCAACTTATCATCCGCTTCTATTTCATCTCCCAACCCTTCCCACTCATAACATTGGACAGTAGATAATGTAGAAAATTGTAACTTCCTGGAAAGAGCATCGGCCGCTCGGTTCTCATTACCCGGTTTGTACTTGATCTCAAAATCAAACCCCAACGATTTTGAAACCCATCTTTGCTGTTCCTCCCCCATAATTCGTTGGTAAGCTAAGAATCTAAGGCTCTTTTGGTCTGTATGCACCACAAAATGCCTCCCTAATAAATAGTGCCGCCATTTTTGAACAGCCAACACAATAGCCATCAACTCCCTCTCATAATCTGATTTGTTTTGGGCTCGGTTAGACATTGTTTGACTCATATAGGCAACCAGTCTCCCTTCTTGCATCAGTACTGCCCCAATCCCTTTCCCAGAGGCGTTCGTCTCAATAACAAAAGACTTTTCAAAGTTTGGGACAGCTAGTACAGGCAAACTAGTCATAGCAATCTTGAACTGGTCAAAAGCACCTTGAGTCTCATCTCCCCAATTGAAACTGTCCTTCTTGAGCTGTTGTGTGAGGGGCCATGCTATTTTACCATAATTTTTTACAAATCTCCTGTAATAGCCTATTAACCCGAGGAATCCCCTTAACCCCTTTACATCAACCGGAACTGGCCAATTCAACATGTCCTTCACCTTATTTGGATCTGCTGACACTCCTTCTTTTGAAATCAAGTGCCCTAAATACTCCAACTGTTTCTGACCGAAGCTGCACTTCTTTTTATTGACATACAAGTGGTTGTCCCTCAACAATTGCAACACTAACTTGAGATGCTCTTTGTGGCTGTTATCATCACAACTGTAGACCATAATATCATCAAAGAATACTAAGACAAATCTTCTCAGGTAAGGCTTCAGGACTTTATTCATAAGAGCTTGAAAGGTTGAGGGCGCATTGGTTAACCCAAATGGCATAACCAAGAATTCATAATGCTCCTCATGGGTCCTAAAAGCTGTTTTGGGAATGTCTCCTTCCTTCATCCTAATTTGGTGATAACCAGATTTCAGGTCCAATTTAGAGAATACGGTGGCAGCCCCTATCTCATCCAATAGTTCATCAATTATCGGAATAGGAAATTTGTCAGGTATAGTCAGCTTATTCAGTGCCCTATAGTCAACACAAAATCTCCACCCTCCATCTTTTTTCTTAACTAAAATAACTGGACTTGAATACGGACTCGTGCTTGGTCTAATGATCCCAACATGCATCATTTCCTTCACTATTTTCTCTATCTCATTTTTCTGATAGTATGGATACCTGTAAGGGCGGATGTTGGGGATTTGAGCTCCCTCCTTAAGGTTGATAGCATAATCATATTCTCTCTGTGGTGGTAGCTCCTTTGGTTCCTGAAATACTATTGCAAACTCCTCCAAAACAGCTTGGATTTCATCAGGAACAGGTTGCTGTTCTTTTGTTTCTTCCCGCAATTGTTGGTACTTGGTACTCTATGTAGTACCCCACACCTTCATCTTGTAAGGCTTTGATCAAAGTCTTCCAAGAAGCTTGTGCCTTGCAAAGAGAAGGCTCCCCTCTTAAGGCCACCTTGCTTCCTCCCACCTCCCATTTGATGATTAAATTTCTGAAGTTGGCTTCAATATCTCCCAAGCTAGCCAACCAGTCCATCCCCAAAACAACCTCCGTTCCTCCTAAATCAAATATGAAGAAATTTTGTTTGATCTCTACCCCTTGCACCTCTAACACCACGTCCCGGCAAATTCCTCTACTCCTCACCTTCTCCCTCGTCTCTACCTCCACCGTGTATTTGGGTGTGTTGTCCACCGCTAGGTTCAATTCCTCCACCAATTTTCTGGATATAAAGTTGCTTGTGGCTCCACAATCTACGAGCATTAGTACTTGCCTTTTGTCGATTCTGCCCCACGTCTTAAATGATTTGTTAGTTGTCAGCCCCTCTTTGCTTTTCAAGGATAATTGAAGTGTTTTATTTTCCAATTCCAACTCAGCCTCTTCTTCGTTCAGCTCGGTTTCCTCCTCTTCATCCTCTAAACTCTCTACTAGTAACAACTGGTAATGCTTGAATTTGCACGTGTTCTGGCCCCCATTTTTCACCACACTTGAAACACAACCCCTTTTTACTCCTCTCCTGTAATTCAGTTTGGGAGAGCCTTTTGCCCCCATTGACCCGTTTTTCTCCTCCCTGTCCATCTTGTGGTTTGGACTCTATTGGGCCCCTAATCCCATAATTGGGCCTTTGTATGAACATTTGGGTTCGCCCAATGTCAGCCACCGAATTGACCTTAACGGGTCCTTTACCCATCGTTTCTCCTTTGTAGTTCTGCACAAATCCCCCCTTCTTCAATGCCCAGTTCTTCTCCTCTAGTAACAAGGCTCTATCCATTAACTCTGACAGTGTTCCTGGGCTGTACAACTTCAATTCTGCCTGCAATTCTTCTCGTAATCCATTTAGAAAGACTCCCTTTAACATCTCTTTATCTGCGTCTTTCATTGGGGCAGAGGTCATCTCGAACTTCTCTCGATACTCCATCACTGTTCCCCTTTGAATCAACCCTGGCTAAAAACGTCGAATGACGGCCTCCTTGAATTGTTCCCAATTAGGGGTGGGTGTTTGTTCCTCCCACCATTGGAACCAATTCAATGCTCTGTCTTCTAGAGCTACTACTACTGCATTCAACTTCTCTGAATTCGCTAACCCATTTAACTTGAAGTACCGCTCCACTCGATTTATCCAACCATGTGCATCATCTCCGGAGAATATCGAAACCTCCAGCTTCCTCCCTCCATTAGCTCGTGGTGGAGGTCGACTTCCTCTCGATGACCCTTCGTCTCGTCGGATTGATGTTTCACGTTTTCTGGAATGTGACCTCGAGATTTGGCTTGAACCCACCCTACTTCCATGCTCTTCATACCGTCGGTTCGGGGATCGTCGTCGTCGTGATCTTCCCCGAGTATCACCTCTGCGATTTTCCTTCAACAACTGTTTGATTTCGTCCCACTGTGCTTGACTTTCATTCCTCCATTCGAGGACACTCTTCTCCAAATTCTCTACCCTCTCGGACTCCATTGCAGCTCGCGTGTTAACCATTCACTTCTCCAAGAATCGTAAGCTTTGATACCAATTGATAGGTACCAAATATAACAAAGAACAGATAGGGAAATTCAATGATTATTACTATTATCAAACCTGTATCAGAGTAATACAGTGCTGAAATAAAGAGAAAACTGATAGGAAGAAGATACAAAAGAAAAGGGTCTAGGCAGTTAGAGAGTGCCTAATCTCTCCCAAAAGTCCCAGCCAAATTACAGCCTCCCTCACCCCTATGCTCACCCTCTGACATATACCTCACACAACCAAATCACACGTCCCACTCTCACTAAATGCCAACTCAGCAGTTAGTTACATCATTTTCTCTTTCTGAGTTACAATCCCCTGTGCTGGATTTTTTTTCTCTCTTACGTACACTTTAGTTAACTTGGGCTTAGCTATTTTGGGCCTATTCATTTCAGGGCTCTTATCATGGTGGTAGGAAGTAAAATGAAACAGGGATTGTGGTTGCAATAGCGAAGTCAAAACGATGCTAATGTGCTGGTATTGGATGTAGTTTCAGCATGACATGGGGCAGAGGTGGGGGATGATGCTGCTGATTTGATGACGGCAGTTGCTAAATGTTTTTTCATCAAGGGATAGGATGTCAGGTGTTTTCAATTTTTTTTATCATTTCTTCCTCAATGAGTGCAAGAGAGCTGAGAGGGTATGGAAGCAAAGGTGGTACAAGGCGTTTGATAAAATGGGGATTCAAAATTTCATAAATTAGCTGCATATGTTGGGTATGAGTGAGTGTGATAAAATGGGGATTCAAAATTTCATAAATTGGCTGCATATGTTGGGTATGAGTGAGTGTGATAAAATGGGGATTCAAAATTTCATAATTGGGCCAGCTATGTTGCAGGGGAAGTCATTTTAAATGGGGCATAATAGAGAAACTTCTGCACGTACCTTCGGAATGCTTGTCACTTACATCCTTGATTGTTCGTAGTTGTATCTATGAATACATTTGATCTAGGTGCATGCGATAGAAATTACATAGAATTTTATATTGGAGGCTCTTTTATTTTGAAGAAGTTATGATATGCTATGCAAATATCATTTAATTGAAAAAAAGGGTTTTCAGGTAAAGGAGGCTGCCATTGCATGAGTTATTAGCTTATGTAATATGCTATATTGCCTTGATCACTCTTATCTTATATTTGCAAAGTATATTAATTCCACACTTTTTTTTTTCCTGAAGCCACTGCTATGTGAAAGTGAGGAATGCTAGCAAGATTCTCTCTAACACACTCTTCTCAAAACACTATTATTTGGTAAAATTTACGTGGATCCCGTCAAATAGAGAGTGGGTCCACCAAATAAGGACTGGGACCCACATAATTAGTTGGATGATCCACATGAATTTCACCTAATAATGAAGAGTGTGTTAGAGAGTGTGTTACTAGCATTTCTCATGTGAAAGTGGTTTCTTCTAGAGGGTTTGAAATTCTAATATACTTCAATCAATTGTAACTTAACAACATTACTATGGTGGTTACGTACTTACAATTATAAAGCTAATATGTTCAGTCTGTTCTAATGTTGCAGAATGTAAAGAAAAGATGAAACATTTGAACTCGTATGTGAAGTTATGATGAAGAGAACTTGTGACATTTTTGGTTATTTTTCTTTTTAATCTTGAAGCATATGATTCATGTAGAGATTCTATTATTAACATCTTTCAGTAACTATATTTGCATACTAAAAGTTGTGTATGGAACTTTGATGGATTTCTTTCTTTGGATCTTTGCAGTGGAAGGCTAATAAGCCGCTTCTAATTTCCAGAGACTTGAATGCTTATTTAGATTCAGAGTGAACAGAAGATAGAAATGCTTGTAGCTCGGAATCTCTCCCCTTCAAAGCTTAAGCCACTCTTTTATTTATCACTCATTTCTGAGTGCAACAACCATGCCCAGACAAATCTCTTTTCAATCTTAATTCCATACTCAAAAACCCATCTCCAAAGCTTTCCAAAATTTTTACCTCAACCATCAATTAATTTGTTTAGGTCTTTCTCTTCACAACCTGCAGATTCAACTTTGCAACAAAATTTGCTTCTCTCCCGTGAGGGTAATTATGATGAAGGCACTTCCCAATCTCTTCATGTCTGCCCTGGTTGTGGGGTTTATATGCAGGATTCAAACCCAAAAGAACCTGGTTATTTTATGAAACCCTCTGAGAAGGACCTAAATTATAGATTGTATACCCATCTTGAACCCGTTGCACAAGAGCCTGAGTTCTCCAATTCTGTTAAAAGGGGACTTGTTATTGAACCAGAAAAGCTTAATGGTGATGTGAACTTGATTAGGAAACCAGAGAAGCCAGTTGTATGTGCACGCTGTCATTCGTTGAGGCACTATGGGAAGGTGAAGGATCCTACCGTGGAAAACTTGCTACCAGATTTTGACTTCGATCATACGGTGGGAAGGAAGTTGGCATCAACGACTGGGGCCCGTTCAGTGGTTCTTATGGTTGTGGATGCAGTCGATTTTGATGGGTCATTTCCAAGGAAGGTTGCAAAGTTGGTTTCCAAGACAATTGAGGATAATTCTGCTGCATGGAAGAAGGGTAAGTCAGGGAATGTGCCTAGGGTGGTACTTGTGGTAACAAAGATTGACTTATTGCCTAGCTCATTGTCACCAACAAGACTGGAGCATTGGATTAGGCAAAGAGCAAGAGAGGGCGGGATTAATAAGATTACTAGTTTGCACATGGTGAGTGCCCTGAGAGATTGGGGACTTAAGAACCTTGTGGATGATATAATTGAATTGGCTGGACCTAGAGGTAATGTGTGGGCTGTTGGGGCACAGAATGCAGGAAAGAGTACTTTAATAAATTCTATAGGGAATTATGTTGGAGGGAAGATTACACAGCTGACAGAAGCACCTGTGCCAGGGACAACACTGGGCATTGTTAGAGTGGAGGGTGTTCTTCCAAGTCAGGCAAAATTATTTGATACCCCCGGCCTTCTACATCCATACCAAATTACAACAAGGTTGGTAAGGGATGAGCAAAAACTTGTCCACATGAGCAAGGAGTTGAAACCAAGAACATACAGAATCAAGGTTAGTGCACTGAAATGCTAATTCATGGTACTGAATTTAATGTTTTTGTTAATGTATGTATGCTAATTTGCAATGCAGTGTTCATTTTTATCTTTTGTCTCTTGTTAAAACCTACTACTGTACTTCATTCTTTTACCAAATAATTGTGGTAGGCTGGTCATTCAATTCACATCGCTGGTCTAATGAGATTGGATATAGAAGAAACGTCCCTGGATACTATTTATGTCACAGTGTGGGCCTCTCCTTATCTTCCTCTGCATATGGGTAAAGTAGAAAATGCATGTAAAATGTTCCAAGACCATTTTGGGCGCCAGTTACAGGTATTATTCTCGTTGTTCACTCTAATTAACTACTTATTCAGCAATTCCTAGCCCCATGAGACTTGTATTGTCAAGTGTCTTCTGAAGTATCGTCTAGGTTAGTGACCTACAAATAATTGGTTTATCTTTTAATCATTACAAAATTGTACTATCATATTTTTTTTTTTCAGTTTGATCCTGAGATGTTATCCAAACTAAAAAAGTGTGTACCAAAAGCTGTTAAAATGACCCTGAAATCTGTTAATAATATTTAGTCAACCAATATGATAATAGGTCCAAATATTTAGTAGTATTTTTTCGGGTTAAATATGTTTTCGGTCCCTGAAATTTGACTCGAATTTAGTTTTAGTCCCTAAACTTTAAAATCATTGGTTTGAGTCCCTCATGTTCTAAAATCACGTAATTTTAGTCCCTTCCCTTAACACCGTTAACTTTGACAATTTTCGTGTCAGTTTGTCCAGTCACTTCCAATGACTGTAATGCGGGAATTGAATTACAACTTAGCCCATTCAGTCAGTTTTGTGGCCTTCCCTGTTCATGAAAAATGTGAAGTTAAATTTAATAAAACCCTAAATAAAATTTGACTGAATTAGCTGAGATGTAATTCAATTGCCACAACATGGTCATTGTAACTCGTTGGACAAACTGACATATAAATTTGTTTGTCACGTCAACGTCAAAGTTAACGGTGTTAAGGGGATGGACTAAAGTTACGTGATTTCAAAACATGAGGGACTTAAGTTACATGATTACAGAACATGAGGGACCCAAACCAACGGTTTTAAAGTTTAGGGACTAAAACCAAATTTGAGTCAAACTTCAAGGACTGAAAACATATTTAACCCTATTTTTTTTAGTTCCAACCTTCAGGTGGTTTGGTAGTGCTCTTCGAAAATTTAGTGGAATTATTTTTCAGAGAATTTACATATAAAACAATATTAAGTAAGATCTGAATATGCAAGTTTCGTAATATGCTTATGGTGAAGTGATCATACCTACGTAGTAGGTAAAATGCATGTAGAATCTATTTGCAAGGACAAGATAAATTACTCTTTTGATTCATAAGTATTATTCATTGTACATTACCATTACCTCATTTATAACACCGGTCTGAATTGTTCTTTGTCCAGCCTCCAATTGGGGAGAAACGAGTTCAGGAACTAGGGAATTGGGCGAGAAGGGAATTTCATGTTAGTGGGAACAGTTGGGACTCAAGTTCTGTAGACATAGCTGCTGCTGGCCTTGGTTGGTTTGCAATTGGACTTAAAGGAGATGCAGTGTTAGGTGTTTGGACTTATGAAGGAGTTGACGTTGTTCTTCGCAATTCTTTAATACCTTATAGATCATACACTTTTGAAGTTGCAGGATTTACAGTCTCCAAGATTGTCTCCCAGTCTGACAAAGCTTTAAATAAGTCACATCAACGCAATGACAAAAAGATGCACTCAAAAGCACTCTCCAGTTTTGTTGAATCATTACCGTTGACTTCCAATGGAGGCATCTCATAATGGTGTCAGTTTGGGATAAAGTAAAAAGATTTGAATTGCCATTTAGTTTCTATACAATACAAGAGATGAATTAGGAATGCTAACAGGACAGAATTTCCAGCTTATCAATATCTCAAGTTCAAGCAAGGGGAGTGATGTGCAATGGTGAGGATCAAATGTGGCATAAGGTAGTTTTTCTGTAATATCTTGTCCAAAACCAACCTAAATTAAGTCAGATTTATATCATGTTCCTTCTTAAGTTTCAAAGAAATGTCTTAATTTTTTCAAAGCTTTTTCTAGCATGCACAACTTATTCACCTTTTGTACTGTGCACAAATATATATCAGCCATTAGATACCGTGAGATGATAGACAGGTATAATCTTGCACGATACTATCAATATTTGCAAAATGGTGCTTAAAATCTTAGGTGTGGTGATGGTTGTTTTAAAAAACTCTAGAGGTCTGTGCTCTCCCTGCCGCCAATTGAATGATTAGTGAAGGGGAGCAACCGGCCCAAGCTCTTTGGTGACGTAGTGTTCTAGCAAAAACAAGAGGTTGTAGAGAGAAAGAACAAGAGGGAAAGAGGCCATGATCATGGCAAGGGGCAGAGAGAACAGTTGTGGGGCATGGAGACTATACAGGTTGTGACTAGGGGATGGGTTGCAGGTTATTTTTTCAGAACTCATCCCTTTCTATGTTTCGGGCACATCATCAATTGAAGTTCCCCATCCATCTCCTCCCCCTAGTTCTCAATCTTTTCTTATTTTAGTCATTTCTTCCTGCTATGTTGCTTTGTTTTCCTTCCATTCGGATATGTACGCCAGAATATATTTTTGTTCGAAATATCATTGATTGAAAAAGGCCCAACAACACTTATATAACTTATAGGACGCTAAATAAAGAATATTATAGCAGTGTACTACATATTAAAATAGCAAATCAAACATGTATACTCATAAATCTAAATTATTCAGCAATCCTAAAACACAACTATTACAAAATATTTTGGAAGAGCCTTGGACATTTCAATTTTTTTATTCCTTCTAGATTGCTTGATTCTCATCTTAGTGCTTGTCTTTTCAAGTCTTTGTGGATGATGATTTTCTTATAGAATCTTGAGACTTGATTTTTTATTCTGAGATTATTCTTAAGATGATGAGATTTTGTGCATTGTTGATTAGGCTTCTCAACTTTTTTTAGATACTTCTCAACTTAATCTTGTTACCTGTTTTATCTCATTTCTGCATACTCAAGCATCTTAGTTAGATTACAACAAATCTCAAAATGACCTTACAATTTTTGCTTGCTTGAGGGGTTGTCATCATTAAAACATTTTAAGCTTAAGAGGGTATTTCTTAACATTCTCCCTCTTATTTATGATGACAAACCCTTAAAAAGTAAAAAATTCAGTTCGTTCTAAGGGAAAAGATAATTCATTTCATTTTGCGCCACCTGAACATATAACTCCCCCTGAATCTAATATTCCTTAAAAAATTAATCTTTTATGAATTAGAATTAAGATTCAGTTCCAAGAGAGTAAAGTTAAGAAGTTAGATTAACACATCTATAAGTAAAAAAGTTTGAAACAATTTCATTTCAATATTTGATGGGCACAAAGCTGAATTAATACTAAAGCATTAAAAAATGCAGAATTAATTACAATTCAACTACAAGATATAAAATTAAAAAATTGTTTTGAAAATTTTTCTTTTACCCCTATATACTTCCTTTTTTTTTGCCATCAACAAAGAGGGTGATCGCTTGACGTTGGGAGAAGAGTTGAAAATGGAGGGGCTAGCTTCAGGCTTAGGAATAGAAGTAGACACATAAACAGTGGGAGGAGCAGTAACATTGAAGTTGGCAAATTTTGGGACAACCAATTTTGAAACTAGAACTACTTTGAGCTCAACTTTCCAACAACCTTGAGAATCATATCCATTCCATCAAAGATAAGATCTTGGCGTTCCTTGACCTTCTTTAATTCCTTCTCAATTTTATCAAGCCTTTTGCTCTGAGATTTGTACTTCTCCAGCTCATGTTCTTTTGGGTCCCCCTCCTTTTCCTTCTCAAGCTGATTGAGAAAGGTGTCAATCGAACAAAATGGATGTTGAGGCATATCAGTTTAAGATGAGATTAGGCCAGTTTTGTCAAATATAGGATGCTTAAGAAGGGAAGCAACAAAAGTTGCATGAGTCATTTGGGAACTAGTCCTCGGAGGAAAAGGATGAGGAGTTCTTACACTTGGCTCAAAGCGTCTACTCTCATTATCTGAGAACCTCTTAAGTTCATCAGCTTTGCTTGTTCTTGAGCCTTCTCGGGTTCCTTCTCTGCATCTCCTTTTGCCTTCTCAGGAGAGTGCTTCTCAACTTCCCCCGACCTTCTAATCTTCTTTTTGTTTTTCCTCTTCCTTCTCGGGGTCTTCTTCTACTTGCTTTTTTTTGCTCCTGGTTAAGTTCCTTCTCAGCATTTCCCTCCTTCTCAACACATTTATTGAGAGAAAATGTTTTAATATAATAATTGAGAAAATGAAAGTGTGATAAAAAGGGAAAAAAAGCAGTAAGAGCAAGTCTGCCTCCGGTGGAGGATACTCGTGGTTCTTAAATAAATACTTTTGTAATGAAATAGATTAATAGGAACTACGCAAATAGAGAGGGTGAAATGTGGAGAAAGAATCCCCCTCAAGTTGGAGCATATAGATTATATGCACCAAGCTTGTTACAAATAAATTCAATTTGGGGTCCTCTAAGAGACTTCATAAAAATGTTAGATGGTTGTTACGTAGAACTAGTGTAACTAGTGATAATACTTCCAAAGAGAATCTTTCCTCTAATAAAATGACAATCTACTTCAATATGTTTGGTCCTCTCATGAAACACCGGAGTGGAAGCAATATGAAGAGCAACCTGATTATCACAAAGCAACTTTATTTGTGAGACCTCAGTAAATTTCAATTCACAGATTAGTTGCTTGATCCAGATAAGTTCACAAGTGGCTAAGGCCATGGCACGATACTCAGCCTCAAGACTAGATCTAGCTACCACTTCTCACTATGCCAAAAAAGGCTTTTTATCGCGGTTCTGGAAGCCTTTTTACCGCGGTGAGATAAAAGGAATTTATCGCGGTTAATTTTCGGAACCGCGGTAATTGAGTTAGCCTTTTTACCGCGGTTCCGAAAAGTAACCGCGATAAAAAGCCTGGAAGCGTGAAAATTTTGGCACACTTTTTACCGCGGTTATCCTAGCTATTCTGTAGTTAATGCCTAGTTATTTTATTAAAAATCCTAACAAAAAGCAAAATATTAGGATACTTCCATAGTCTTTAAGAATTGCCTAAAGCTTTAATAATAAAACAATAGAAACTTCTGAAAAATGATAACAAGCCTACTATTACTCAGTTTCTTGTTTATATTTATTGCCATTTCTAAGCATGACAAGTTGAAAAATATAATATACATATGAACTGTTTAAGTTCCATTATTCTATATATGTATAAGCAACATGACAAAATTACAAGGTACAAAAAGGTATTATTATATATTCTATGCTTCTCCCTTTACAGTCCCAACTCATCAGTGTCTCAATATCTTATCAGACACATGCAATTAAAATGAAACATAAACACTTTGAAAATGGTAAGCTAACAATTAACATACTCCTACACCAAAAGAATTACTAAGGTATGACCAACATGACTAGCATCAACTTCTATCCCTCTGAAGGGTAAGTATATCACCTATGCTTGCCACTCAGAAGATCAAGCAGAAGTTAGCTAACCAACCAAATGGAACATGTGCTATTCAACAGACCATTGTAGGAAGTGACAGACTCGAACTATCTAAAGGTCAAATATATGCCATAAAAAACAGTGTAAAGGCACACTTTCTTGGAACATAAGCTTCATTGCTATATGCAGCTTTAAACAAAGACAACTTATAAAATCAACTATAATTTAAAAGAGATTAAAAGAAGGGAAATACAAATTCTGGATCTAGCTTGATGCTAATTCTCAAGCATGAGATTGGTTCACAGATTGACCCCCCCTCCTTTAACTTGGTAAATATGAAACATTAAGCAGAAGCAAAAACGCGAGTTAGAAAGTAAATAATGACAATGTGGACAATGATAAGCACAACCAATTCTAAGTATAAATTGAAAGTGGAACTTCCTATTCAAACACAGAACAATCTCCTCACTGCACCCTCTCTCTTGTTTTATAGATATCAAGTCTAAGATATTACAAGTCATTTTACATCAAACAAGTTCCACCTACATTATAAAACTGATGTAAGGCATGGGTTCACGAAGAAAATATCAAATTTAAGAGGAAAGAAAAATTGACAAATTAGCACTTGTAGTTTACAATTCTTATAATGTGAGATTAATACATGAAAGAATTCAGGACAGGCATTGATCATCACTTAGGCCATTACTTATATGCAGGTCACAATTTATAGGTATTAGTATTAGATTGGAAATAGAGCCAAATCAAGTGCCATGAACCATCCATCTGATAAATATATCCTGGCATAAAACATAAAAGAAATAGAACACAGAAAAACTCAGTTAGACCAGCCAAAACATACCCTTAGACCAGCCATTGTTGTGCCATAAGTCTTATACAATGAATAGCACAACTCAGGAACTTTAGCAGCCTCTATCCCAAGATTATTAAGTATATACTCTGCGCAATGCATATGCACCCAGTTAAAAAATCATAAAAAAAACTTCAGGTTTCTGCTTCAATAGCAAATACTTCTATACACATCATATGGAAGGCCCCAGTGTGGGAAATTCATTACCTTCAATATTTCTTGCTATCTGCGCTGACATTCCAGAACTCAGAGGATAAAGGGTGTCATCAAGATCTGAAATTATCAAAAACAAGTTATACATAACCAACCAAGGCAGCACAATGAATCATGAAAGAGAGAGAGAAAAAATTCAGCACTTATTTTGAAGGCTTACCAAATAAAAGGCAATCATATTTTGCCTTTGAAACTTCCTGGAAATTATGCCCGTCTTCCATTTTGAACTTGATTTTTAGTAGGCTAAAATGTATAAAGGTCAGAAGCACTAATTAGTAAGAAAAACAATAACCCCAAAACAGACACATGAAATGAAACCGCTTACTTGTAACCCCCTACACACTCTCACATAGGTATAACCCTTCTCACTTGATACATCCCCTAGACACACACACACATGCGCAAAGAGAGGGAAAGAGAGCAAACTGATTTTTCCCAGCTCACCTGTGCAATTGTGTACTCACAAAGTCTCTTGAGTCCTTCTAAAAGATATTGATCAGCTGCTCGAAGAAGATCTTGAGCAATATCCAGAGTGACATCAACTGATCCATCTTGAAAATGATTCACACCTGTTACATTGAGATGCCAAAACAAGGTCATAAAATGGTAGTAAAATGGCAACAAGCATGTTTGGCACTGGGCCAATTCTTTAAAAGACTTGTATAACAATAGTGCTTCCAATGGGTATCTTGCATTTAATGATCTTCATTTGCCCCAAGGAGAGTATTAAAAAAATGAAGCAATATATTAAACAGGAATTGCTCTTAATATAAACTAGTGAAAATCATTATAATTTATAAGAGCCATACCAGTTGTGAGTTGCTCCTAACAACCCTTTGTGATCTTCAGAGTGTTTGGCCCATTTTCTGGCACCACATTCATAACCCAAACAATCATGGGTAAGACTAAGGGTAATATGATGCTCAAAGATTCATAATTAGCCACAAGAAAACAATCACCAAAGTTAGCAATGAACACACTCATGGTACCCTTTTGGCTCATAAATTAAATACTGTGTGATAAACAGTATGTATATATCATACATATAAATAAATACTAACTTACTAACATTGTAGCCAAAGACCATATTGCGATTTCATATCACCAAAATTTGAAAGAAAAGAAAAACAAGAAAAGAAAAGAATCTCCTCCATAACTTATATTGGAGTCAGAAATGTCTCAGATTTTTCAGTTTACCCTTGGCTATAGAAGCCTTAAGATGCTCCATATGACAAGAAGCTTTCTGAGGTCCACTCAACCCAAAGCAGGGTTCTCTAGTCCCTAAAGTTACAGCAAAGTAAAGATAAACCGTACATAAACCGTACAGAGGACAACTAGTAGAGCAAGAGCAGATAAGAGGATTCTATGCCTCCTTAAGAGTGTTGACTAACTATCAGCTTCGTACCTTGTAAAATGCCTCCTGACCGTGCACCATCTCTTCTTTCCCTATCAATTCCCTGCAAACAGAGAAAGAAGCCCATATCAGAAAATCAAATCAAAGAAACTCAGAATAATACATAGAACAAAACAGAGAAGGTCTGATAAAGGAGAAGAAGAAAAAAAATTGTGAGGAAAAGAAAATCAAACAGGGAGAGGGAATGTGTAAAATCTAAAAATCAAATAGAGAAAGAGGGAGAAAGGGAGGGAGAGAACCACTGTCTCTCCACCACGAGCCTCGGCAGCCATCGCCTCCTCGGGCCGTCACAGCCCCTGCAGTGGCTGGCCTCACCGAAGCCGCCGCCGACCTCCGTCGCGCCAGTCGCAGCGGCGCTATTCACGACCCCTCTTCTTCCGGCGTGCATAGTCATGCCTCACCGCGGCCGCACACAGCAAACGGACGGAGAACAGGGCGCCAGAGAGAAAACGCGAACGGAAGGAGTACACAGGGAGGGAGAGACAGCGGACGAACGAAGAAGACAGCCAGGCAGTACCATGAACGAAGGTAGAAGGTGACGGCGAAAGATGGACAAAAGACGGAAGAAGAATGAAGAAGAGGAACGACACATAGGAAAGGAAGAACGAAGAAGGTTTTAGGGTTCTTAATAATCAAATACCGCGGTTGCCTTGCAAACCCGGGTTTAAAAAAATCAGGCAGTTTTTTACCGCGGTTCATTTTCGGAACCGCGGTAATTTTGTCTTTCTTTTTTTTAAATGAACTATGCCTTTATTACCCCGGTTGTCTTACGGAACCGCGGTAATTGGTATCCATAATGTATTTTACCCCGGTTCCTTATTGTAACCGCGTTAATTGAAGCGCGGTAAAAACCATATTTTGGCATAGTGTCTTGTTTTTACTTTTCCAAGAAACAAGATTACTTCCCACAAGAACACAATATCCTGAAGTAGAACGCCTATCAGAATGGGATGTAGCCCAATCAGCATCTGAATAGCCAATCACCTGCGAGTGGCCTCTATTCTCATACAATAAACCTTGACCTGGAGATCCTTCGGCATACCTCAAAATACGAATAGATGCATCTCAATGACTATCACAAGGAGACTAAAGAATTTGACTCACCACTGAAATGGGAAAAGAAGTATCTGGACGAGTGATAGTAAGATAATTTAGCTTGTCAACTGGTCTTTGATACCTACCTAGATTAGTCGATGACTCCCCCTGATTAGGAAGAAGCTTAATATTAGGATCCATAATAGTGTCAATTGGTTTGCGGCCTGACATACCAGTCTCCTCAAGAATGTCCAAAACATACTTTCGTTGAGAAACAACAATACCACAATTAGATTGAGCTACTTCAATGCCTAAAAGTATTTAAGTGAGGCCAAGTCCTTGGTCTGAAAATGATGGAATAAGTGTTGCTTCAACTTTTCAATGCCACCTTGATCATCTCCAGTTATAATAAGGTCATTAACATAGACAACCAAATAAGTGCATTTTCCGTAAGGATTATGTCTCTAAAAGACTGTATGATCAGAATCAGATCGAGATATACCAAAGTCCTTAATAACAGTGCTAAATCTTCCAAACAGGCAAGAGGAGATTGCTTTATACCATAAAGAGAAAGACAAAGTTTACAAACTAGATCAAACTCCCCTTGACCAACAAATCCAGGTGGTTGCTCCATATAAATCTCATTATGAAGCTCACCATGAAGGAAGGCATTTTTTATATCAAGCTGAAAGAAGGGCCAAGAACGCATGACAACCACGACAAGAATAAATGTAAAAATGATATCTTGGCAACAGGAGACAAGGTATCTGTAGGGACGCACATGAAACACTAGAAGGGGGGTTGAATAGTGTTTTCATAAACTAAGCGTTTTTATGGAACCCATTTTGTAAACTGAGTTCAGAAGGCTTTCAGACAGTGATTCAGATGTTGTCTGAAGCTCTATTCAGTGTCTGAAAAATTACAGACAATGGTTTTAAATCTTTTTCGCAAAGTAAATTCTTTAAAGATTATAGTTAGTTAAAAATCCCTCTTCTCGTTAGAATAAATTGAATGTAAAGAGTTAAGGATAAAAGAATATACTTAGTCAATTTATCCTGGTTCACCCACAACCTTGGGTTATGTTGAGATGAAGAGAAAACGAGAGACATATGATAGAATCCGTGTGTCTAGAATACACAGAGGAAAATAATATATATACACATAAGTGTATTTACAAATATACATAGTGATAGGCCCAAGCCCATATCTATCATATGATACACTAACAATAACAATCTAACAAACAATCTAACACTCCCCCTCAAGCTGGAGCATATAAATCATATGCACTAAGCTTGTTACATATATAATCAATCCTAGGACCCCTCAATGATTTGGTGAAGACATCTGCCAACTGATCATTGGAATTAACAAACCGAGTAGTAATGTCTCTAGATAAAATCTTTTCCCTGATGAAATGGAAATCTATATCAATATGTTTGGTCCTCTCATGGAATACTGGATTAGAGGCAATGTGAAGGGCAGCTTGGTTATCACAAATGAGAGACATTTGTGTAACCTCCCCAAATCTCAGTTCTTCAAGTATCTGTTTGAGCCAAATAAGCTCACAAGTAGCTGAAGCTGCTTCTGCACTGGATCTCGCCACCACATTTTGCTTCTTGCTTTTCCAGGAAATCAAGTTGTCACCAATAAAGACACAATATCCAGAAGTAGATCTCCTATCCGTAGGAGAACCTGCCCAATCTACATCTGAGTATCCCACAACTCGAGCATGTTTATTGTCTTCATATAACAAATCTTTTCCTGGGGCTCCTTTAATATATTTTAGAATGCGAATGACTGCATCCTAATGACCTGCACAAGGAGAATTAAGAAACTGACTTACCACACTAACTGCAAAAGAGATGTCTGACGAGTGACAGTGAGGTAGTTCAGTTTTCCAACCAGTCTCCTGTATCTCTCAGGATCTAAAAGTGGCTCCCCCTGACCTGGTAGAAGTTTAGCATTTGGATCCATAGGTGTGTCAACGGACTTGGAATTCATTAGCCCAGTCTCCTCTAAAATATCCAATGCATACTTTCTCTGAGAAATTACAATTCCATTCTTGGATTGTGCTACCTCAATCCCCAAGAAGTATCTCAGTCTGCCAAGGTCTTTAGTCTGAAAATGATGACAAAGGTGTTGTTTTATCTGTGAAATGCCATGGTGATCACTACCTGTAATGACAATATCATCAACATACAATACCAAGTAGATACACCCAACAGATGAATGGCGATAAAACACAGAATGGTCAGCCTCACTCCGAGTCATACCAAACTGCCGGACTACTGTACTGAATCTACCAAACCAAGCCCTGGGAGACTGCTTAAGACCGTATAAAGACTTGCGGAGATGACACACTAAGCCTGAAGACTCCCCCTAAGCAACAAAACCAGGAGGTTTCTCCATATAAACTTCCTCCAACAGGTCACCATGAAGGAAGACATTTTTGACATCTAACTGATAGAGGGTCCAATGACGAATAGCAGCCATGGCTAAAAATAATCTGACAGAAGCCATCTTGGCGACGGGAGAAAAAAGTGTCACCGTAGTGTAACCCGAATATCTGAGTATAACCTTTGGCTACTAATCGAGCTTTGAGCCGATCAATTGCGCCATCAGGGCCAACTTTCACTGTGAATATCCACCGACAACCAACAACAGATTTCGCAGGAGTCAAAGGAACGAGATCCCAAGTATCGTTGTTCTGAAGAGCACACATCTCAATCATAGCTTGTCTCCAACCAGGGTGGGCTAAGGCATCACCTGCAGTTTTAGGAATAGACACAGAGGAAATGGAAGAGAGACAAGTATAATGGGATGGGGATAACCTGTGATAACTCAGAGTGACATAATGAGGTGAAGGATTACGAGTGGAGCATATACCTTTACGAAGTGCAATAGGGAGATCAGACTTAGGAGGTGGGGCCGAAGGGGCCGGAGGAGGTGGGACCGGAGGAGACGGAGGAGTTGGCTCCGGAGGAGAGTCAATAGGCGGCCCGTCTGGAAGGCGCGGATGTTGCCGACGATGATAAACCTGTAGAGATGGCTGAGGTGGTGGATCTCCCTGCACAATGGGCATGTCTGAGGGTTCGAAGACAAAAGGGGTGGTGGTGGATACTAAGTCAGACCCAGAGGTTAAGGAATTAGACTCAAAGTAGAGAGAAGACTCAAAGAACGTGACATCAGCTGGGATGAGATATCTACGAAGAGAGGGTGAGAAACACTTATACCCCCTCTGAGACCGAGTGAAGCCTAAAAAGACACACTTATGAGACTTAGCAGACAATTTATCAAGACCAGGACTAAGGTTGTGAACAAAGCACATAGACCCGAAGACTCTAGGAGGTAAGGGGTGGAGAGGCTGATAAGGGAACGATATAGAGTTAGGGACCTGGTTGTTTAGGACAGAAGAGGGCATGCGATTGATGAGATAGCACGCAGTGAGAACAACATCACCCCAAAATTGTTGAGGGACATGACCATGAAGTAAAAGGGTTCGAGTTGTTTCAATGAGATGTCTATTTTTGCGCTCTGCAACCCCATTTTGTTGTGGGTTATATGCACAAGAGGTCTGATGAAGAATACCATGGGAAGCCATAAAATGTTTGAAAAGAATGGGAGAGATACTCACGAGCATTATCAATACGGAGAGCACGGATAGAAACACCAAATTGATTTTTGACTTCATTATAAAAGGATTGAAATATAGAAAACAACTCAGAACGATTTTTCATTAAAAACAACCAGGTGCATCGAGAATAATCATCAATGAAAGTAACAAAATACTGAAACCCTAAAGTAGACCTAATACGACTCGGACCCTAAATATCAGAGTGAACTAAAGCAAAAGGAGACAAAGCTATGTTATTGACACTCCTAGGAAACGGACCACGACTATGTTTTCCTAATTGACATGACTCACACGACAAAGTTGTCAACTTAGACAGAATCGGTACTAGTTGTTGTAGCTTGGCAAGGCTAGGGTGACCCAATTGAGCATGGATGAGAAGGGGAGAATCCACCACCGAACCAGCATGAGCAGAAGTACGAAGCTGATAAAGTCCATGAGACTCACATCTGGCGCCAATCATCCGTCCCGAACTCCGGTCTTGTAAGAAAACAGAGTCTTTAGTAAAAGAAATGACACAATCAAGAGAACGAGTGAGACGTCTAATGGATAATAAGTTAAATGGAGACCCAGGGACATAAAGTACATTATCAATGGAGAGAGAAGGAAGAAGTTGGACACTACCAACACCATGGGATGGGGTCTGGGCGTCATTAGCTAAAGTCACCGACGGTAAGTAACCAGAAGTGGAAAGGGTAGAGAAAAGAGATTTATTACCAATAATATGATCAATGGCACCAGAATCAGAAACCCAAGGGCCAAGGGAGGTGGAGTGAGTGAGACCAGCAAAGGGATTACCCGTGTGCGCAACAGAAGTAGTGAAACCGGAAGCCTGACGATCCTCATACCATTTAAGGAACTCGTTGAAGATAGCCGGTGGTACTGGATGATCAGCGGAAGTGGATATGGGAGTATCAGACCTAGTAGTAGCAGGAGTAGCCATGGGTCAACTGTAGGAGAGAGAAACAGCCACAGGAGAGAGAAAAAACGTCTAAAAGAGGAAGAACCCATGAATACCAGAGCTGAAACTCACAAACAAAGACCAGATCGGGATAGAGGACACCGAGGCGAGTCTGGCGGCGGCGAGGGCGGCCGGAACGACGGCCGGACGCGCCTCCACGCGCGGCTGACGGCGGCTGTGATGAGATTCTGGCAAGCGTACCAAAATTTCAGCAGTATAATAGTAAGTATGAGTTTATCGTATCCACAGGGAACGGTTCACTTCGTATTTACTCGTGATCAGACTATCAAGTAGAAAACGATATT
Source organism: Sesbania bispinosa (assembly GCA_026901365.1). Taxonomy (NCBI): domain Eukaryota; kingdom Viridiplantae; phylum Streptophyta; class Magnoliopsida; order Fabales; family Fabaceae; genus Sesbania; species Sesbania bispinosa. The sequence continues at coordinate 70,721 of QLOH01000672.1, read as the reverse complement.
TGAGAGTTTGTGGTGAAGAAAGTAAATTTGCATCGAAGAAAGAGACGATTGAGTGAAGATAAAATACTTCACTTGGATTAGGATTGAATTTCGTATCATCGCACCCCTTTATGCATGTGAATCCCTATATTATTTATGAATATATTTCTATAATATCCTAGCCAAACTATATTGCTTTACCTCGAGTTACCATGTAGTAAACCACTCGAAGATAATTCATGCGGGTTCTCCCAGGCGACAAATTACCCTGGCTTGATTACTCTACCTTTCCGTTTGTTAATACTATCAATTCGCCCTATAGACCTATAGTGTCAACTATGAAAAGATTGCCTAGTTCTTCTTCAATGGTCACTTTCTCCTATAACCCTATAGTAACTACTATGAGTACTTTTACCAATCAGAATTTGAGTTTCCTAAGTATCGGCTCCCTCAAACTCGCTGTTAATTTTATAGAAACATCTGTCACCTGAATCCTAAAATTAACCTATAACTCTAGCACAAGTGCGGAAGCTACACATTAAGCAAAGTATAAAAATACCAATATTATAGAATATGGATTCATAAATAATAAAGAGAATTCACATACATATGGGGATTGAATCAACTACATTCAATCCTACCGAGACGTTTAGCTACACATGGTAGCCATTATAACGCAATGGAGAAGCTGTCACCTTGCTCCAATCCTAGCTCTGCTTTTGTCATCTCTCTAATCTCCTTCTTAAATGCTCCTTCGCTAACCTCCTGGGGTCCCGGGGACCTCCTTTGATCTTTGCAAAAGGTCCTATTTATATATGAAGGAAAGCTATCTGAAATCTGGAAGGAATCTATTTTGAGAACAGATCTAAAAACAAATCCGCGCAGCTGCGCTTCACCTGCGCACAGCGCAAGTGAAGCGCAGGTTACCGAATGATGCGCTCCAATCTGCGCTCAGCGCAGGTGGAGTGTGAAGCGCGTAACAGATTATTTTGTTTCCTCTTTTAAAAACTTGATTTCTTCCTTATCTTATCCTTATCTGCTTGGCTTCCCTTGTCTCCCTCTTTTTGAATTGATTCTGTGTTTATCTTGTCTTTAAATTTAAATCGAGGAAGTTATCCGCAGAATCATTGTTTAATGGCGGTTGATCTTATCTTTATTTGCTCTCATTCAAACTTCAAATCTTCAGATCCTATCCTCAAATAATGTTATCTTCTTTCCTCGTTTAAATCTCTCTCATAAATCTGCAAAATCAACAGATTTTATATTAAAATAGTATCAAATTCAAATTCAAATTCAAATTAAATTATCACAATTATTGCTAAAAAGGGACTATTTTGGGGCTTAAATTACTTTTTAACCTTGATAAGTGCAGTAAGAATACAAGAATTTATAATATAATTTGCACTTATCAAATACCCCCCCAACTTAACTTCTTGCTTGTCCTCAAGCAAGAGACCTTTTTGCAATCAAAATGTTAATTCAACCCCCTGTATAATTCTAAAAAATAAGGACAAAAATTTTCATCATCTCTTTGTTAGGCAGAAGTCACTTTCCAAATATCAGAAAAAATCAGAATTAAGAGATGTTACCCATGCTCAATCAGAATAAGATATAATAATGCAGTCAAACTTTCTCAGGAATAGCAATTAAAGCAATAAATGATAAATCAAGGAATTCTCTCATGCTTACAGGTAAGTGTTTCCCTCAATTTTTCCATCACAGTTGAATAACTAGAATTGATACTCGTTTCTAGCTCCTAAACATGCACATGGTCAATATGGATCAAAAGGTCTTTTCTTGGTTGTAATGAGGCTGGGCTATCAAGAAATCATGGTTTTTCTGGATAAGCAAGAAAACACTTAGAATAGAGAGCATTTTTTGATTTTACTTGAACTTGAAACTTCTCTCCATTCTCCATCTCATTCTTGATTTGTTTCATTCAGCTGGCATCTTTCTTTGTTTGAAGATGCACTCCCCCCAACTTATTCAGTTCATGCACTTTTTCTTTTTGATTTTTGAGGGAGTGCTCTTCTTTTGCTTTCTTGTGCCTGCTCTTTGTAATTCTTGACTTTCAACTTACAACCCTTTTCTTCCCATTATTTCAAGTTGCACCTTGCTCTCTATCCCAAGTGTAAGGGACAGGATATAGATTTCTATTATGGCTGGGGTGCATAAAAAGAAACATTCAGGCTCAAATGGGTTACCAAAAATATTGGAAAAATTCAATCAAGGGTTGGTCTTTTTGGAACTGAGCAAATAATGTAAAAACAAAAATTGCCTTTGTCACTTCCATATTTTCCATGAACAGAAAAAAATCCAAAAACTAAATCAATAACAATTGACAAGCAGCGGTGAAAACTCTCAATTTAAGTGTTTGGACTCACAACTCACCGGCTTTTTGGCTAAATTCCTTGATAAAGAACTTACTGGTTTAAATTAACTACCCTGATAGGTTCTCCTGTGAAATATCCTAATCCTAACTGATTATGGAATTAATCACAAAACCCTTTCTTCTTTCCTAATCTGGTTAGTTAAACTGCCTAATTTCAGAGATTTTTGAAAAATTTTCCTTTTAAATCCTAATTCCTAAAATCCTAAAAAGTTTAAAAATGCTAAAAATCCTAAGTATAAAAAGAAAAATACAGAAAATACTGAAAAATGTACTGCATAAGAAAATGATGTATCAGTGGAGTATATATACAGTACATATCCAGAATAATCAAAAGAAAATAAAATAAAATAAAAATAAAGGAAAATAAAATAAAAAAATGAAAAGAAAAAGAAAGAAAAGAACCAAATCAAAAAAATCAATCCTCCTGATCCATGTCAGTTGCTCCATCTCCAGTTGCTCCACCCTCCCCTGGAAGAATAGGCCTGTCCCCAGGCCACTGCAAATATGCTCCAAACTGATCAGGGTGCATGCCTAGGTACGGGTCCGAGCGAGCCTGATAATGCATGTCCTGAAAGTGTACAGCTGCTCGGTGAAGAGTAGACATCTGAGCCATCATATGGGTGTTATGGGCAAGGAGCTGCTGAGCCCAGGCTGTCTGCATGTCTGCTACTGGTGGTGGTGGTGGTGCCTCTGGCTGCTGCTCGTCCTCCTCCTCCTCATCCTCCTCTGGGATGCAATTGGCCTCTATATAGCCTCTGGTCATGGGGTTTAAAATGCGTACCGAACGGAATACCACAATACTCCTAGACTCACAGAGGGAAGTGATGAGTGATGGGAAGCCAAGGCTGATCCTGGAGGTGGCGCTGCGACGCCCTACAGAAGATACAAAATCTGATATCTTATGGATGATGACTCAAGCAATATCTATATCTGCGCCAGTAATGATACTATAGAGGAGGTGGGCTACTGGCATGATGACATCTGATACGTGACCAGTAGGGTGGACGTTGGCTAACACCAATATTGTCCACATCTGAGCTATGTCCCTCATATCACACCTGATTATACGGGCAGCTTGCCTATAAGCATTCCTCTCAAAGGAACGCCCCCGCAGACATAGGCACTCTGCGATCTGAACATTCAGGGACTTATTGCCGTTGATCCCCACAACTCGCATCCTCTCTTGGTGCTGGCACACCACTCGTCTTCTGTCCTCAGGCCCTGGAAAGTGTAGAAGTCTGTTGATCGCATCGGGATCATAAGAGATTACTTGCCCGCGGACATAGGATTTCCGCCTCGCATCAATGCCATGCTCTCAAATGGCATTGGCATAAAACTCCCTAACAATGTCAGGGTCAAAATGGGATTATGGGCGACTGAGGCGTACCCAGTTCCTTCTGATGATCTCTGCTCTGAAATCCTCATACTCCTCAGGCTCCAAAGTCACTGGTCTCTCCCTGATGAAATTACAGTTCATCAGTGAATTGTAGGCTTCAAAGGATTTGACGTCCTTGAAGCGGTGAGCATCAAACTCAGGGTCCTCCTAGGGTGCCTGCCTAGCTATCTTGGTATCCCCTCTGCCTCTGCTGAAAGTGCCAGTGCCTTTCACTAATTTGGTGCGAGCCATCTGCAAACAAAAATCAAACCAAGATCATTTTAAGCAAATAATAGATTACTCATAATTAATGAAATAAGTGGCCAATTTAATTCAAAAATCAAAGAAATCATTCAATCAGGCATTGGTGCACACAATCTTGATTTTTAAGTTACCAAATGCCGATTAATTTATTAAGAGCATGCTAAAGTGATCAATTAAAGCAGTCCTAATTTATTTTTAAGAACATGGCATAACGGATTGGTAACAAAAATTAAGCTAAAAAATCATGTTATCAGTAACATGCAATAGGGCACAGTCATTCATGCATGGTCATGCAAAATTAATAAACAATTTAAGCATACATGCACCAAACAGAGCAACTTGCAAAAATTCATTGAGCACTTCAAAAACTACCACCTAATCATACCAAAATATACCAATAAACATACCATAGTAACAAACATACTAAACAAAGACTCTATTGACAAATTTTCCTAATTATAAAGGTCCTAAGAGCCTAAGTTTTCTATCCTATGGTTTTGCTCAAATAAATGAAAAACTGAAAATTTTAATCGGTGCAAACTACTTAAAACTATAAAAACATACCTGGTGTAGCTTCAGAAATTGGAAGGAAGTGGAAATGGGAGTGAAAAGGTCAGAGTAAAGGATGAGATTTCAGAGAAAACGAGAGTTTAAGAGTTGAGGAAAGGTTGAAATGACCTTTCCTCTTTCAAATTTTAAATTTATGGTGCAGCGCGCGTTTTCGCTGCACTCTCGCTTAGCGAGGGTGCAACGCGTACTTCATAGGAATATGAAGCGTGCCGCTGCGCTTCACCTAAGCGTAGGTGAAGCGTAGAAAACAGAGAGTAATTTGATATTTCTGCGATTTACTATCGCTTAGTGAGAGTAAATCGCAGAAAACAGAGACTAATTTTCAAATCTGCGCTTCACCTACGCTAAGCGAGGGTGAATCGCAGAAAATAGAATTGAAATTCTATTTTCTGTTTTCTACTGCTTCCTAACTCCAATTGTTTTGCATCCTTTACTCATTAAAATCAATCCAATTCCCAACAATTTCCTATTATACACAGGCATTGACTCTAAAGAAAAATCAAAAACAAATTCAAAGAAAAATTAAAAACAAAAATGCTGGGTTGCCTCCCAGGAGGCGCTTGTTTAACGTCTGATAGCTCGACGCCTGGTTACTTAGAAACTTATGGTGGCCTCAATTGGGGGATGATGGTTGACTTTGTTCCAGTTCTTCCTTTTAGTTCCCATCCTCCATGCCAATTTCTTATTTTCTCATCATCACTGTCTTCACTGGCTTCTTCTTCTGATGCTGCCCTTTTTCTCTTTTTAAATCTGAACTCCATGATTGACTCTGGTTGCTTTACTCTCATTCTTGGTTTCCTCAGAAATCCAGAAACCTTTTTCTTCTTTGGCTCCACAATATTTGGGGGAGCTTCTTTCTTTCTTACCTTTGGCAGCTGAGATTTAGATTTAAATTTATAGATCCCATCAGTAGGATCCATTTTTAACTTTTCTGGAGTCTTTTGTACTTTGGGGATTCCTCTGTCAATGTGAAACACAATGCTCTCATCTTTAGAGCTCAATTGATATTTTCCCCGATCAACATCCACAATTGCCTTGGCAGCTTTCATGAAGGGTCTTCCCAAAATTAAGGGGACATCAGTATCCTCCTCTTCTGTTTCTGCAATGTAAAAGTCAAAAAAATATACAAACTTGTCCACTTTAATTGGTAAATCTTCAATCTTCCCATATGGGCTTTGAGTGGACTTATTTGCAAGTTGTAACTTTATGTTGGCAGACTTGACCTTCAAAATTCCCAACTTGTTAAAATATGATAGCGGCATCAAGTTGATGCTCGCTCCAAGATCCAATAAAGCATAAGTAGCTGGTTGATTACCTATAGAAAGAGGTACAATGAACTTACCTGGGTCAAGTGACTTGCCTGTGGTGTAGACCTTTTCTGGTTCGCCTTCTTCTCTTTGCAAAATCTCTTCTGGCTTCTCTTCTAGTTGAACACTCTCCTTGAAAATCTCTTTTTCAGGCACTTGCTCTTCAAATGTGATGTTTTCTTCTACATCACTTTCTTCTGTAATATTGCCATCAGTAGCAATCAAATTGCAGTGCTCCTTTGGATTTGTATGAGTGTTTGCTGTAAAGTGGCCATTCTTGTGTTCTACTATCTCTGTTGCTAATTGACCCACTTGATTTTCTAATGCTTTGACTTATGCTTCCGTATTCTTCTTGAATCCATCAAATCCTTGTATGAAAACATCAATCTTCTCTTCCAACCTGTTCAATCTGTCATATGTTGATGGTTGCTGCTGCTGGTATGGTGTCTGCCTATTTCCTCCATTCTGCCCCCATCCAGAGTTGTTTTGGTTATTCCTCCATCCTTGTGAGTACTGATTGTTATTGTTGGAGAAATTTCCTTGCATCCCCTGGTTACCCATGAAAATGACCTGTTCGGCTTGGTTTTCTTGGTAAGAGCATTGACCATTGGGATGGTCACGTCCGCAAAAGTCACAGATCAAAGGTTGGGCTTGAATAGGTTGGGATTGGAAAACTTTTAATTGTTGAGGAAGTGCTTTCAACTGTTCTGTGAGTGCTTCTATCTATGTCTTGATAAGCTTATTTTCTGCTAGAATAGCATCACTATTGTTGAGTTTCAGCACTCCTTTCTTCTGTATTTGAGCTGGCTGTCATCCACACTGAGCTTGCTGATCATTCTGAGCAAAGTTGTCAATGATTGAGATCGCTTGCTCTACATCCACGGATAAGATAGTTCCTCCTGCTGCAACATCTATGAAAGATTTGGAATCAGATCTGAGTCTCTTGCAGAAAATGTTGAGTTGGGCAATGTCATCATAGCCATGATTGGGACATTTGCGCAGCAAAGATTTGTATCTCTCCCAAGCTTCACATAATGGTTCATCTGATCCTTGTCTGAATGTGGAGATGTCTGTTTTGGCTTGTATGTGTTTCCCTGGTGGGAAAAATCTTGTCAGAAATTTTTCTTCAACCACATCCCAGTTGTTTAAACTTTGGTTTGGATGCGACTTCAGCCACTCCTTAGCTTTACCTATGAATGAAAAAGGAAATAAGCGTAAGTATACAGATTCTAAATCACCTTCCTCAAAACCCATAGTGCCTATTAATTCATAAAAGTTTGAGAGATGTGTATTTGGATCCTCATGATCCAATCCTGCGAATTGATTGACACTGATAAGATTGAGGTGAGTAGCCTTCAACTCCAAGGACTTCGCAGTTGTGGGTAAGACAATGCTTGAAAAATGGCGAGGCCCTTGATGCATGACATATTCTCCTAAGGTTCTTCTTCTTGGTATTTGTTCTTCTGCCATATTTTTGGGTTCTTCCTCAAGTATCCTTCTTCTCCTTCTCCTGTTTCTACTTCTGTTCTTCCTTGATGTCCTTTCTATTTCTGGATCAAAGTGTAATTGATTTGGGGACACCTGGCCTCTTAAAAGCATAAACAAGAAAACTTGAAAAAGGTAAGTGTGGAAAAGAATTTTAAAAATAAAAATAAAAATAAAAACAAAGAGAAAAATTCCTAAAAAAATAAAAAATAAAAATCTAATCCTAAGATAGAGTATATAAACTTGATAGTTAGACCTCCCAAGTCTATACGAATTGATACACCGGTCCCCGGCAACGGCGCCAAAAATACTTGATGAGATTTTGGCAAGCGTACCAAAATTCCAGCAGTATAATAGTAAGTATGAGTTTATCGTATCCACAGGGAACGGTTCACTTCGTATTTACTTGTGAACAGACTATCAAGTAGAAAACGGTATTTGAGAGTTTGTGGTGAAGAAAGTAAATTTGCATAGAAGAAAGAGACGATTGAGAGAAGATAAAATACTTTACTTGGATTAGGATTGAACTTCGTATCATCGCACCCCTTTATGCATGTGAATCCCTATATTATTTATGAATATATTTCTATAATATCGTAGCCAAACTATATTGCTTTACCCCGAGTTACCATGTAGTAAACCACTCGAAGATAATTCATGCGGGTTCTCCCAGGCGACAAATTACCCCAACTTGATTTCTCTACCTTTCCGTTTGTTAATACTATCAATTCGCCCTATAGACCTATAGTGTCAGCTATGAAAAGATTGCCTAGTTCTTCTTCAATGGTCACTTTCTCCTATAACCCTATAGTAACTACTATGAGTACTTTTACCAATCAGAATTTGAGTTTCCTAAGTATCGGCTCCCCCAAACTCGCTGTTAATTTTATAGAAACATCTGTCACCTGAATCCTAAAATTAACCTATAACTCCGGAACAAGTGCGGAAGCTACGCATTAAGCAAAGTATAAAAATACCAATATTATAGAATAGGGATTCATAAATAATAAAGAGAATTCACATACATTTGGGGATTGAATCAACTACATTCAATCCTACCGAGACGTTTAGCTACACATGGTAGCCATTACAACTTAATGGAGAAGCTATCACCTTGCTCCAATCCTAGCTCTGCCTTTGTCGTCTCTCTAATCTCCTTCCTAAATGCTCCTTCGCTAACCTCCTGGGGTCCCGGGGACCTCCTTTGGTCTTTGCAAAAGGTCCTATTTATAGATGAAGGAAATCTATCTGAAATCTGGAAGGAATCTATTTTGAAAACAGATCTAAAATCAAATCCGCGCAGCTGCGCTTCACCTGCGCTCAGCGCAAGTGAAGCGCAGGTTACCGAATGATGCGCTCCAATCTGCGCTCAGCGCAGGTGGAGCGTGAAGCGTGTAACAGATTATTTTGTTTCCTCTTTTAACAGCTTGATTTCTTCCTGATCTTATCCTTATCTGCTTGGCTTCCCTTGCTTCCCTCTTTTTGAATTGATTCTGTGTTTATCTTGTCTTTAAATTTAAATTGAGGAAGTCATCCGTAGAATCCCTGTTTAAATGGCGGTTGATCTTATCTTTATTTGCTCTCATTCAAACTTCAAATCTGCAGATCCTATCCTCAAATAATGCTATCTTCTTTCCTCGTTCAAATCTCACTCATAAATCTGCAAAATCAACAGTTTTTATATTAAAATAGCATCAAATTCAAATTATATAATCACAATTATTACAATTATTACTAAAAAGAGACTATTTTGGGGCTTAAATTACTATTTTAACCTTGATAAGTGCAGTAAGAATACAAGAATTTATCATATAATTTGCACTTATCAGGCTGGCGGAGGAGAAACGTGCCGGTGAAGAAACGACGCGTGAGAGTGTGTCTCTGCTCTGATGGACACGATTCTGGCGACGTTGAACTCAGATTGACGGCACGAGTCCGACGGTGGTGGCTCCGGTTGGATTCACGGCGGGAGGCGGCGGCGGGAGGCGATGACTGGAGGCGGCGGCAGCGGCGGAAAAGAGAGAGAAAGTGTCAGAAAAATAACACGGCAACACGGGCTGATCGAAAACCGGAATGAGACACGGTTTCCGGAAAAAAAGTTGACACCAATGGACAGTGGGTCCACTGGGAAGGCACGGACTAGGGTTATCTATCGTTAGGCCCTAGATACCATGTTGAGATGAAGAGAAAACGAGAGACATACGATAGAATCCGTGTGTTTAGAATACACAGTGGAAAAAAATATATATACACATAAGTGTATTTACAAATATACATAGTGATAGGCCCAAGCCCATATCTATCATATGATACACTAACAATAACAATCTAACAAACATCCAGTCCTCACACACCGTTAAATTTTCGATTAACTTATCAAAGTTACAAGTATTCTTTGTTATTAATTGCCTCTTCAGGCAACACACCAAGTATTCTTCTAACAAAGTCTCTCCAGGCTTCTAAGTATTTTTTTTCTATTAAGCCTCACCAGGTTCTACAACAACTATTCTTTTCTTACAAGCCTCTCCAGGCTCTAAAACATGTATTCTTTTCTCACAAGCCTCTTCAAGCTCCTACAACTGAATAATTACAAATGAATACAAATAACTTGAACTTAGAACATAAGTTCTTCGTTCTGGGTGTACAATGAAAACAATAGTGATCTAACACTGGGTAGGAAAGTTGATATTGTACATAATTGTCAACATAAGCAGAAATCTTACACCTTTGTGCTTGTGTATATTGTTAATTTGAAATAACTAGCTTCATAGCACTTAAGCTTAGCAGCTCTGTAGTATTCATCTCAACAGCTCTGTAGTATTCAGTTTAGCTGTAATTTTCCATGAGCATTTATGTGTAGATTCTTTCCACTTTGCAACATTCCAGCTTTGATTCATTCATGCACCACCTTATTGCATTTTCTATCTCTATGATTTTTTTTGCACTCTCTCACACACACTCACTCACTCACTCTCTCCCATATCCTCGCATCATTGGCATGCAATATATATATATATGCTTGAGCTTGAGAAGTCTGTTAAAAGAGATGTTGAGAGATAGGATTTTCCAATTGTGAAACCTTTTTGACAGAGGTTCGAGATTGCAACACTTTTCCTGGCTTTTGCAGCTCATGCACTACAAACTTTCCTTATTTGGCTTAAATTTAAAATCCTAGCCAAAAGGTAGTCTCTAGTCTTGCGTTTCTGGTGTTCTGAGAATGCGTGTGGTTCTGGTACAGGCTTTGACTTGCCACGTCAGATGCCCTTGTACTTCAGACAGACTTCGTCTTCAGATGAGGACCAACCTCTGAACCATTCATTCTTCAGACAGTTCCTTGATCTTCAAAACTTTGACCAACTTCAGATCATAACATGACTTCAGACAGACTTTCTTCAGACAGTCTCTGAAATAACATAACTTTGAAAATATTTGATTAAGCATAAAGTTCTGAGTTTAATTAAGTTTATAATCATCAAAACTATGTGAAACGAGTGTCATAGACTTTTAAGGTTTTGAGACTCAACATTCTCCCCCTTTTTGATGATGACAAACTTAAATAAACTAAGAGAGATATAATTTGAGAAATAAGAGCAATATAATATTAGAATAAGAGATTTAAGAACAATTGCTCCCCCTCAAACATTTTTCTCCTTGAACTGCATATAACTTCTGCTTTAACTAAATATTATTTCTCAATGAATTTTGTTAGTTATACTCCCCCTTTTGTCATCCATCAAAAGGGTAACAGAACATTTGGCATTAAGAATAAATGATAATATTACAACACCATCTTAATAAGATATACATTAGAGCTTTAAGGTGTGTAAATTAGAATCAAGAAACAGTTTTCAAGTTTCAGAGCATATTCAACAAAGTAAAGTATTTCATAGAAATACACTAATATATCAGATCATACGCAATACAAAATATCAAAATAACAGACAATTTGGGATGTCTTGACCTTGTTTTTACACCTTTAGAGATATCACCTAATTAGGATTTGCTCTTTGGGATGAGCATATTTGTATCTCCAATCCTTCTGAACAGAAGATACATTCCTGGTCTAAGACTCAACATTGAGTTCAGATGGTTCGACCTTAGAACCTCCTTCAGACTTGTTCTGAATTTCATCATATTTCTTGTTCAGATCCATACCTACAAAGTCATTTTCTAGATCTGATAGATCACTATCAGTCTTTTTCTTGTCATTGAACTTCACATGGATGGTTTCTTCGATTACTAAGGTTCTAGAGTTGTAAACTCTATAAGCTTTAGAATTTTTAGAATATCCAAGGAAATGACCTAAGTAAGACTTAGCATCAAACTTTGCAATGTCATCCTTGGTGTTGAGTATGAAACATTCACATCCAAAGACATGAAAGTAAGATATGTTGGGATCCTTTCTCTCCACAATTCATATGGAGAACTTGAAATGAGCATGGTTCTACCCATCTCTTGCAAACTCCTGTTCTTTCTCTCAACAACCCTATTTTGTTGAGGTGTTCTATCCTCAGAGAAATTGTGAGAGATTCCATTCTCCTCACAGAACAGTCTGAAGCTTGTGTTCTCAAATTCTCCTCCATGGTCACTTCTAATCATAGAAATAAATAATCCCTTTTCATTTTGTACCTTCTTAGAGAAGATTGTGAACTTCTCAAAAGTTTCATCCTTGCTTTTGAGGAATATCACCCATGTAAATCTAGAATAGTCATCTACAATGACCAAACCATACTTCTTTCCATCAAGACTTTTAGTCCTTGTTTGTCCAAACAAATCAATGTGAAGAAGTTCTAAGGGTCTTGAAGTGGAAACAACATTCTTTCTCTTGAAAGAGTTTCTTGTTTGTTTCCCTTTCAGACAACTTTCACATAAAATATCAGATTTGTATGAGAGTTTGGGCAATCCTTTTACAAGATTGTGTTTTGTAAGCTTTGAGATTAAACTCAAGCTGGTATGCCCAAGTTTCTGATGCCAAATCTATTTTTCATCTTCCACAGAAAGAAAACACTTCACATTCTGACTTGTAAGTTCCTCCGAGTCTATTTTATACACATTGTTGTGTCTCTTGACAGTAAAAAGAACTTGGTCATTGTTATTTTTTACTATAGAACCTTCTTTAGTTAAGGATACTACATAACCACTATCACACAATTGACTTATGCTTAGTAAGTTATGTTTGAGTCCTTCAACAAACAAGACATAATTAATAGATGACAGAGGTGACATACCTACTGTACCTATGCCAATAATCCTCTCTTATTGGTTTCATCCAAAGGTGACCATTCCGTCATCTTTGTGTCTAAGGTTTTGGAACAAAGACCTTTCTCCTGTCATGTGACGCGTGCATCCACTATCTAGGTACCATTTGTGGGGTTTCCTTAGTCCCGTTAAACACATTTGCAACGGGAATAATAAAAAATATAGGTACCCATGGTGTCCAGGCTTTGGGTTTAGTTTTCCCTTTGTGTCTGCATTTTGCCACATGGTGTCCAGGCTTACCACAATGGGAACACCCTTTACCTTTCTTAGCCTTATTGGATTTAATTTTAACATTAGATTTATCTGATGATTCACTTGAAGAGTAACCAAGACCACACTTGTTTCTGGAACCTTTTTGAACTCCTAAAAGCTTATTCAGATTCTCAGTTCCTTTAACGAAGTTGGTTAGGTCTGAGGTAAGTTCTTGAACCTTCTGAAGTTTCTCAACTTCTTCAGATTGGTTTTCAAAACTACTACCCTTGCATTTCAAGAGTTCCTCCTTGAGCAACGATTTTTCCTTCTCAAGAGCCTTATTCTTTTCACACATTTCTTTGTATGCTCTTGAAAGGTCCTTGTACTCTTGGAAAATCCCTTTTGAACTTTCTAGTAAATCATCAAATCTCTCCTGGAGATCAAGGTCAGAATCAGGTCTTACGTCTGAATCTTCAAGATCTCAGGCTGGCCATAAGGCAGAGGTTGGCTTCTTCACCAGATTCTTCCTCTTCTTCTTCCGAGGTAGAGTCTTCAAGATCTTCCCGGGTGGCCATCAAACCCTTCTTCTTCTTGAAGAACTTCTTCTTTTTGAAGGATGGCTTCCTTAACTTTGGACAATTAGACTTTATGTGACCGAGATGTTTACACTCAAAGCAGGTGATTTGGTCAGCACTAGAGTTAGCTTTGCTAGACTTTCCATTTGGCTTTCTGAAGGGCTGATCTTTTCTGTATTTCCCTTTCATTTGAAGCATCTTCTTGAGCTTTCTACTTAGAAGGGAAAGATCATCTTTGTAACGTCCTAATTTCTGAAATTATTTCGCGCCATTTTCGATATCGTCAAGCAAATCACACAATTGCTTAGACAATCCAACGTTTGCTTAAGCTTCCATGAAATTCATACATCAATGCGTTCAATACAAATTCCTAATTAAAAGCCTAGGGAACGAACCTACACTTTGGAGTGTTATGGTTCATAAGACTCCTACCGGAAATCCGGTAGAGTCTCCCCTAAAAACTGGACATTTTCCAATTTCTAACTTAACTTGAAATCCAGAAAAAACACCAATACAATTTATAATGACAATATAATTTCAACTACAACAGAGCCTCCGTGGCTAAACTGAAGTTTCTACATTATTACATCATTTAACTAAAAATTACATATAATTCTCCACTAAAAGGTCTCTATCTGACCATTGGGAGTGGGTGGATCCACTCCAAGAGCTCCACCTCCGTCTGAACATACGGCTGGAACATCTTGCATAACTAAAATGTATCCCCGAAACGTGGGGTGAGACTACGGTCTCCGTGAGCAAAGCATGCAACAAGTAGTGTGTGGAGAGCAAGCAAATGAGATGCAACATACAATACAAGTCAACATGGAATACATCAATTATTCTAATCACCTTCCATAGTGACTACCCGTATACATACCCGCTAAAATTAGCAGGTACCTATGCGAGTAACAGGTATCCACGGGTATTCACGGGTATCCATTGATGTTTAATAATTTAAATTTTATAAAAAGAAAGAGAGGAAATGTTATATAATATATTATATTATAATATCATATATATATAAATACTCATTATATAATACCATTACGTGTTAATATATTAAGAATATCATAAAAAAATAATATAAAATATATTATATCTCATCATAAAATGATAAAAAAAAATCCTAATTTTCAAATATATTTAATAGAAAAATATGTTTTAATGAGTATACGTACCCGCGGGTCGGGTAGTATAATATCCGTCCCCACCCATTATATAAATATGCGGGTACCCATTACGGGTATATCCACGGGTATACACGGGTACGAGTTTTTTTGACTTCCCTAAACATGCTCATGATGCAATTCTCACTATTGTGTCCAGTAGGCATGTTCTCATAGCTGTTCCTAGCCGGCAGGGTCTTTTCACTGATTCTGGAGTTAGAACTGAGCTCAAAATACATGGAACGTCTTCCCTGGGGACGAATCCCACCCTTATTTTGGACGAAGTCAAGTTTTCAAACAATTTCTTGTTAGAACCACAGGAAACACTAGAAGGGGGATTGAATAGTGTTTTATAATTCTTTACAGATTTTATGAAAACCTTTTAAACAAGCAAAGAGTTTATCAAATGATTTGAGCAACCTTCTGAAACTGGGGTTTTCAGTAACTTGCTGATATAATTCAGCAGGTTCAATAAAATGATTTTCAAATAGATTTGCGTGAAAGACAGAGTTGTTTTGCTGCGCAGATATATAAAGTCACTTTTCAGAACCCTCATTTGTTAGTTAAAACTGAAAATAAAGAGATAAGGGTAGAGAAAACTTAGCCAAGAAATTTATCCTGGTTCACCAACTAACATAGTGAGCTACGTCCAGTCCCAGGGCAAACACACCACTGGATTTCCACTATTTGATCAGATACAAGTATTATTTGCACACCTAGCCTCTTCAGGCTCTAAACACCTAAGTATTATTTGAACACACAGCCTCTCCAGGCTAAAAACCCAAGTAATGTTTGGACACAGCCTCTTCAGGCTAAAACAGAGAACTGCTTAAAGGTTAAAGCTTAAACTCTCAAACTACACAAGTTTAGAGCTTAAACTAGGTAAGATGTACAAATAATTGAGTAGAAATCAGGATAAGAAGTTGTTGTACAAATCGAATCAATGAAACGAATGAATAAAGATTTTAGTAGCGTTTCAACAAGTTCGTTTTCTCATTTCTTCTCTTCTTATGTTTCTACATGGAGACTTGTATTTATAGAATGGGAAACTTTAGTCCGTTGTGCTCCACTTGATTTCCCGTGGTGAGATAACATTTAATGCAAATGCTCCCGTTGAGACAGATAGCCTGGATCCCCTGCAGTAGCACATAGTAGAGTTAGCAACACATGCTTCATTTTTTCTGAGCAGATTGTACTTCACAACAGACATTGCCTTTTGGGTGAGAGAAATTTGAAATGTGCCAAAAAGCAAGTGTTCTTACTTTCCAAAAGAATGAGAAGCACAAGCAACTGTGACAACTACGGTTGACTTGAGTCTTTAAGGAGAATAAACAGGGAAGTTTTTTTTCAAGAAGTACAGGTTCAGTACGACGTCTCACAACTTCAGGAGGTTCTCTGACTTTAGCAAGTCTTGATCTCTCAGTAGTTTCCTTTACTTCAGTAGGTTTCACCACTTCAGAGGGTTGAACCACATCAGAGGATTGCTTCAGCAGATACCTTCTGAAACACAGAAAACTACCTTCAGTAGAAACTGTTCTTTCTCATAATGATGTTAACCAAATTTGTTATTCATTAAAACTCAGGGTTATGAGATTTAAAACATTATTAACCTTTTAATAATATTTTGAGACTCAACATTCTCCCCCTTTTTAATGATGACAAATTTGTTTAATAACTATATCAAATATTTGAAGGGAAATAAAAAAGTTTAGAGTATTTCTCCCCCTTTATCAGATACTGAGGCAAATCTTCTTGCTTCAACTTGCTTGAGTCTAGCTCCCCCTAAATCAAGGAATCCTTCTGAAACACTTAACTTCACATTTTGTTAGTTTCTTAATACTCCCCCTTTTGTCATCAATCAAAAGGGTAAATAGAGCTTACTGACGGAGTGAAAATAGGAAGGAAATAGATTCAGGATACCACTTGTGCATATCAACAATTTCTCTGAAAACAATTAAGTAAAATTAATTTTCAGAAAGTGTGAGAATGTTCAAATTTTCTCTGATAAATTTGAATCTATCTTCAGCAAGTGGTTTAGTGAATATATCAGCCCATTGATTCTCTGTATCAATGAACTGTATATCAATAACTCCTTTCTGAACATAGTCTCTTATAAATTGATGTTTTATTTCAATATGTTTTGCTCTAGAATGCTGAATTGGGTTTTTGGAAAGGTTGATTGCACTAGTATTATCACAGAAGAATAGAATAGATTTTACAAAAATATTAAAGTCTTCTAATTGATATTTTACCCAAATCAACAGTGAACAACAGCATGCAACAGCAATATATTCAGCTTCAACAATTGAAAGAGCTATTGTGCTTTGTCTTTTGCTTGACCAACTGATCAAGTTGCTTCCAATGAAGTGACAGCCACCACTTGTTGATTTCCTTTCAACTCTATCTCCAGCAAAATCAACATCACAGAATCCTACTAACCTGCAATCCTTGCTCTTCTTATAGCACAAACAAGATTAGTAGTACCTTTCAAGTATCTGAAAATCCTTTTTACATGGTAATGAGTTACTCTTGGACCAGACTGAAATCTTGCACATAAGCATACACTGAACATAATGTTAGGCCTACTTGTTGTAAGATACAGTAAGGATCCAATCATACCTCTATACAAGGTTGGGTCAACAGGTTCTTCTCCTTCATCTTTATTTAATATTGATGAGGGGTGCATAGGAGTTGCCATAGACTTGAAATCATGCATATTGAACTTTTTAAGCATTTACTTTGTATACTTCTCTTGATGGATCCATATACAATCAAAATCTTGTTTAATTTGAAGTCCCAAGAAAAATTTTAGTTCACCCATTAAACTCATTTCAAATTCAGGTTGCATAAGCCTTGAGAACTAAGTGCACAGAGAGGAATTTGTTGATCCAAAAATAATGTCATCAACATATATCTTGACTAGAATCAAGTCTTTGTTAGACATTTTTCTGAAAAGAGTTATATCAACTTTTCCTCTTTCAAAACCATTTTTGAGTAAGAAATTGCTCAGTCTTTCATACCAAGCTCTGGGAGGTTGTTTCAGACCATACAAAGCCTTTTTCAATTTAAAAACATGCTCAGGAAAAGTCATATTTTCAACACTAGGGGTTGTCTAACAAATACCTCTTCCTCAATGAAACCATTTAGGAAAGCACTATTAACATCCATTTGATATAGTTTGATGCCATTATTTGCTGCATAGGAAAGTAAAATCCTAATGGATTCAAGCCTTGCTACTGGAGCAAAAGTTTCAGTGAAATCAATACCTTCTTGTTGATTGTAGCCTTGGGCAACAAGTGTAACATCCCGAAAACTGGAGACTAGGAAACATATGAGAAGCCTTAGGCGGTGAACCTAGCTAAGAGAGGAAGTTAGAAGTAGGATGAGAATCCGGAGGTTAAGTGTGACTTCAGACAAGAAATTAGGTAAAATCCATTTGGAATCATGTGTCTTAAAAGGGTATAGAGGAGGGACTAAGAGTTAAAAAGAAGAGTAACACCCTAGATCTTAACCTTTAAATGTGGAAGAATAAGCCTCGTAGTCAAGGGAGTGGATTTATCAAGGATTAGAGTGGTGAATGTTTGGATGAGAAGAATTAAGTTAGAAGAAGTTTTGAAGGATAGAAAGTAGGTTTGAGAAGGAGAGAATTGAATTGGAACCAAGAGGGGCACAAACTGAGGTTATTGCTTAATTTTGGGAATTAGGCCTAATGACCTTGGTGCACTAATTCGCAAATATCTAGAGCCATGGGTGTCCGATTAAGGTGATTCCACTTCCATTAGAAAGCTAACTTCTGGGGATTCAGTTTGATAGGTTATATGATATGGTTCCAAGCTCATTTGAACTACCAAAACAGACTCATATTCGCTCAAGCGAAAATAATTCGCTTAAGCGAAAATAATTCGCTTGTGCGAAAATCGTCCAGAGAGGGTACTTTTCTTGGGTCATTTTCGCTCGTGCGAATTTAATTCGCTTGAGCGAAAATTCGCGAACTCAGTTTTTAAAAACAGAGGGTTTCACTCTCTCCCTTTATTTTCCTTGGTTTCCTAGGGTTTCTAGAGAGAGGGAGAGAGAGTTCTAGAGAGAGAGGAAGCTTGGGAGCTTGAAGGAGGAAAAAATGGAAGATCATGGAGCATTTTTAAGGTTCCCAACCACTTGGGGAGCTTGGGATTTCCCCTTTCCACCTCTCATCCGCCCTTATTTCCTTCCCTAAGGTGAGTGTGATTCACTCACTTGCTTATTTGTCATGAAAATTCCCTTGTATGATCCCTATTCTACCTTCCCTTGCTTAAATTCATGGTTATTGTTGATTAGAGAAAGCTAGGGTTGTTGATTTGGATGTATTCTTTGAAATGCAAACCCTAGGTTAGAGGAAATTGGGGGTTTTCATGAGGATGAAGGTTTGAGATGTAATTATGCATATAATTGCTTATGTTTATGTATTCCATGATGCTTGTGCATGTTTTTACCCCATCATGTTCATGGAAAATGATTATTACTCTATTAATTGCTTTAGTTGAAATTAAGGTTTTGAAATGGAATGATTTAGATTACCTTATGAATTTCATTCATGAATGGCATGTATATGATGATAATGTTCAATTCAAGTATGTTTCATGTATAAAGATATGATTGAGGTCTTTGGCCCTTGGTAAAGGTTAAGGTCTTTATGGCCTTGGGAAAGGTTTTAGGTAAGGTCTTCCGGCCTTCAGGGACGACGGTTCCTATTAGTCTGAGCTCAGTCTAGCCTAAGGGAAAGGTTAAAATCCATGGTGCAAAATTCAGTATTTCAGAATTAATGTTTATTGTCTAAGTTATCATGGTTATGTTTGATGAATCCTTTGTGATGAACATGATTGAGAAGTTATGAGTTGACCTATTGTTGCACGGACATGTTTATGATTCTCTATAATTATCACTCCCCTTATAACTGCCTTTGAATGATTGATATTACATGTCTTGTACTTCCCTTTATGAATGTCTTATGAACTGCTCACCTTTGTTATATTGTTGTCTGCCATGTGTCTTGCTTCCCCACACATGCACATACTATTATCATGCTCACTGGGACGTAGTCTCACCCCACGTTACGGGGAATTACATCCAGTTGTGCAGGTTAGGGTTTCTTGATGTTGGAAGAAGAGCTTGAGTCCTGTGGTGGTCATTCCTGCTCCCTCAGCTGATAGATAGATGTAGGACATTTAGTGCCCATTATTATTATTATTATATATTAATAAGTTTATGTTGTGAATGTGACGTATTGTATTGAGTATTTGTGAGAATGTATATTTAGGCCATGGAGGCCCTTTTATTTTAGAATTTGTAGAAACACAAGGAAACACTAGAAGGGGGGTTGAATAGTGTTTCTTAATATTTTTGAAAGCTTTTTCAAAGCAACAAGTATAAAATTGTTTCAGACAGGTTTTTGAGGGTTGTCTGAAGTTTTTAAGACAACTTCTGAAAATGTATTTTAAAAGGTTTCTTAGCTTTTAAAATATTTAGAATTGCTTTTCAACACGCTTAAATTAGTATAAACGAATTGACAAGAGTTAAGGGATAGAAAACTTAGCCAAGGAATTTATCCTGGTTCACTCACTACCACTGTGAGCTACGTCCAGTCCCAATGCCAACTAGCACTTGGATTTTCTCTTAATCTTTCACAAAGATTACAAGTATTCTTTTACAGTCAAGCCTCTTCAGGCTCTACAACCAAGTATTCTTTACAGCCAAGCCTCTCCAGGCTCTTACAGACAAGTATTCTTTAGACAATAAGCCTCTCCAGGCTCTAGAACAATTTTACAGAGAAAGACAAGTTTAAGCTTTTAAACTAAACCAGTTTTTAAGCTCAAACAAATACAATGTACAAAGATAACTGAGGTATACTCAGGATATACAAATGTGTGTACAAAGAATATTATCAGAGAGTTTTTACAGAGTAAAAACTGGCAGCGATTTGTTTCTCTTTGATTTTCTTGAATATGAAATCCTTAGCTCTTGTGATGGTCTTCATGAGGGGTATTTATACCCAGACTTCAGTCCGTTGAAAAACCATCGTTTAGAGATAGCATTAAATGCTATTTAATCCGTTGTGAGATATGCTTCTGAGAGTCCTGACATTTCTGACACAGTACAAGGTTGCACCTGCCAAAAAGCTGCTTCAAATGGTGCTGCAGAGGCTGCGTTGCAGGAATTTCCCCAGTGGTGTATGAATTTCAAAAACACCAGGAAAGACCTCTGTGTTCCTTGCCATAAATATGCTTGAAAAGGTACGTGCAACAGAGACTCAGAAAACGTCTTCACAAAGCTTCAGCAAAGGTGCCACGTCATTATTGAGACTTCAGACAACTTCAACACTTCAGACGGCTTCAACACTTCAGACGGGTTGAACCTTCAGAAGGCTTGATCCCTCAGACAGGTTGAAATACTTCAAAGTCTTTTTGTATGATCATGGTGGCTTGCTGAAATCATAGATAAATCATTAAAAACATGTGTATCTATGATAAATTATTTTAACCCAAATTTGTTAGTCATTAAAACTTGGGAATTATATTGTCTTAAAACATCATAATTTACTTATGATATTTTTGAGACTCAACATTCTCCCCCTTTTTAATGATGAAAAATTTGCTTAAAAATATACAAATCTGAAAGGAGTTTTTAATATAAAGAGATGATAACTCCCCCTCAGATGATGAACACTTAAACTGATTTACTCTTTTCAGTTTTATCAATTTTCATATACTCCCCCTGAGTCCTGTAAACACTTCAGATATTGTTAGTTTTATACTCCCCCTTTTGTCATCAATCAAAAGGGATTCCAGAGCACAACAACAACAATATTGAAAAGTTAAATCATGAAGTATAAACTTAAAGAAAAGAACAACATTCAAAGAAATTCTGATATATATATATGTCAAGAAATGTTCAGACACACATGAAATTAATGCACATATAAGAAATAGAACTTAGAACATGGCTACATCATTGACTACCCATCCTTCTTCAACAAAGCATCCTTCATGAAGGAGATGAGCTCATCATTTGCCTTGTCAATCTAGGAGAGAAGAGCAGTCTTCATATCTTCTTGGCCATTTCTAATCAGTTGTTGCTCATGCAGAATCTGGTCTTTTTTGGCAATGAGATCAACATTGTGCTTTTCCAGTTTCTGTATCTTCTTCCTCAATCTCCTATTCTCTTCTTCTTCCTCTGAACAGAACTGGCTCTTTTTCTTTTCTTAGAACCTTGAGCCAAGGTTTCTTGCCTTTCATCCTCAGCTAAGGCAAGCTGTGCAGCCACAGCAAGTGCATGATCAGTCTTTTCTTGTTCTTCTTTTTGTTCCAGCTCCTCTTGCTCCAAAGCAGTAGCTATGGCAGCCACTTGGATCAGTTCTGGATCAGAGGAGCAAGCAGCCAATGGTGGTGCTGCTACAGCATCAGCATCAGCAATCCTATCCTCATGAGCCTTTTCTTCTTTGTCTGAAGTAGGCTTAAGAGGCCTTGCAATTTCAGACCCCTGACCTAGAATTTTAGACGGATTTTGCAAAGCCTTCTGAACAGGTTCAGTTGTCTTAGAGTGCAAGTTAGGGTTTGCTGTAGACACTTTTGCTGCACTTCTTACTAGTAACTTCTGCAACTTTGGTTGAGGGGAGGGCTTGGAGCCTTTGAACTCCTCCTTTCTGATGTCTCCCTGCAGCTCACTTTCCAGTATCTCAATTGTGTTATTCCTCCTAGATGCTTTCTCCATCAGTACACTCTCCTTCAAAGTAGGAGATGGGGGCCTTGGAACTAGAGCATTCTTCAGATTCATGCTCTTAATGTTTGATTCTCCAAAGAAGACAGGACCCTTGTGATAAAATCTTCTTTCCAGAGGTACTTTGAAATGAAGAAGTACCTTGGTGATAAGCAGATTGTGGGGAAGGTTTGCACCTGAGTCTCTAATCTTCTTCTGCATATGGAACATCAGAATCCTTGGTAGATTTGCCTTCTTTTTCAGCACAAGGTGGATTAAGCAGAACCTTTCCAACTCAGAAACATGGTTCCTGCTTCCACTCTTAGGGATTATGGAACACCCTAAAATGGAGTGTAGAACCCTCACTTTGTCCAGCAAATATTTGGAATCAGAACTCTGGGGTTTTTCAGACCCATACAGCAATCTTGTATACATTTTCTGACCACCATTCTTCAGCTCCCATCCAGGGTAGAAGATTTCTCCTTCAGCCTTCACTTTTGTGATGTTAGAGAGGATCTCCACATCAACAAAAACAGGGACACCAAGCATAGATGACCTGATGCTCTCGTATTCACCTTTGGAGTTGGGAATACCTCTTGCTGAAGCCCAGAAATCCACTATGCTTTGTTCGTGCCATGAGCAGTAGATGCTCTCAAAGAAAGGAGTCCAGCCAGCAGCCTCAAACTCTTCAGTTAAATCCATACCCAGATTCCTGAGATCCTCAAGGTCAATACCCTTTGACTTGACCACATTGCCTCCTAAGCTAGACCTCTTAGGTGCCATTGGAAGTTGCAGAGAAAAGCTTTGAAGAAAACCGGTTGCAAGAGAGATGAAGAAGTTCAAACAATAGCTGAGAGAAAGTGTAAGGCTTCTCCAACACACTAACTCCTGCATTTATAGACACCCACGATGCAATGATGGCGTGTACTGGCTGCGCAGACATTGGGTAACGTGCAAAGTGGAAGAGACAAAATAAATGTAATTCAACCGTCTCAGATAGCCACGTCATCAAGTTATTTCAGACAAGTGAGAAATTTCAGACACACATATAAAATTTCAGATACCCTAAAATTTCAGACATGTCACAATTTCAGACACCCTGAGATTCCAGATGCTCTTTTCAGACAGCATACATAATCAATTAGAAAATGCATGTATGTTCAAGTTATTGCATATGAACTTAAATCTATCTTCAGCCAAGGGTTTTGTGAATATATCTTCCCATTGATGCTCTGTTTCAATGAACTTTATATCAAAAACACCTTTCTGAACATAGTCTCTAATGAAATGATGCTTGATTTCTATATGTTTAGCCCTAGAATGTTGGATAGGATTCTTAGACAAATTAATGGCACTTGTATTATCACACAACACAGGTATAACAGATATAGGAATGTTAAAATCCTCAAGCTGATACTTCACCCATAGCAGTTGTGAACAACAACTGGCTGCTGAGATGTATTCTGCTTCTGCTGTTGATAATGCAATGGTGCTTTGCCTTTTGCTTGACCAGCTAATCATGTTGCTTCCAAAGAAGTGACATCCTCCACTGGTACTCTTTCTTTCTATTCTATCTCCAGCAAAGTCAGCATCACAGTATCCTATTAACCTGCAATCCTTGTCTTTCTTATAGCATAGACCAAGATTAGTAGTACCTTTAAGATATCTAAAAATTCTCTTAACATCTTTGTAATGAGTAGTTCTTGGATCTGATTGAAATCTAGCACAAAGACATACACTGAACATAATGTCAGGTCTGCTTGTTGTTAGATACAATAAAGAGCCAATCATTCCTCTATACAAAGTTTGATTAACTGGTTCTTCATTTTCATCCTTGCTTAAAGATGAAGAGGGATGCATAGGAGTTGACATGGGTTTGCAATCACTTAAATTGAACTTCTTAAGCATTTCTTTTGTATATTTCTCTTGATGGATCCATATACAATCTGAATCTTGCTTAATCTGAAGTCCTAAGAAAAATTTTAGTTCACCCATTAAACTCATTTCAAACTGTGATTGCATTAACTCAGAAAACTCTTTGCATAGTGAAGAATCAGTTGAACCAAATATAATTTCATCAACATATATCTGGACAAGCATAAGATTTTTGTTAGACTGTTTTCTAAAAGGGTTGTATCCACTTTTCCTCTTTCAAAACCATTTTTGATAAGAAAACTGCTCAATCTGTCATACCAACCTCTTGGGGCTTGTTTCAGACCATAAAGAGCCTTTTTCACTTTGAAAACATGATCAGGAAAAGCAACATCCTCAAAACCAGGTGGTTCTCTAACAAAAACTTCTTCTTCAATGAATCCATTGAGAAAAGCACTTTTGACATCCATTTGATATAGTTTGATGCCATTATTTATAGCATAAGAGAGAAGTATTCTAATTGCTTCTAACCTGGCAACAGGGGCAAAGGTTTCAGTAAAGTCAATGCCTTCTTGTTGATTGTACCCTTGAGCCACCAATCTTGCCTTATTTCTGACCACTTTTCCTTCTTCAGACAACTTGTTTCTGAACACCCATTTGGTTCCAATAATTGTTTTCCCATGGGGTTTAGGAACAAGGGTCCAGACATCACTCCTAGCAAATTGATTCAGCTCCTCTTGCATGGCTAGGATCCACCCTTCATCATGCAGAGCTTCATCAATGTTCTTTGGCTCAATTTCAGACAAGAGAGAAAGAGAATTCAGATTCTTGAATTTTGATCTTGTCTTAACTCCTTCTGAAGTACTGCCATTGATTTGCTCTTTAGGATGATGTGACTTGTATCTCCAGTCAGGTTTGTGAGGTGATACTAAGTCAGTCTGAGACTCAACATTTGTCTGAGGAGGTTCTGATAGATCTTCAAACACATGTTCATCCTTGGTGCTGTTGTGTGTGTTTAGCTCCATTCCTGCAAAATCATCTTCTAGATCTGATAGTTCCCTATCAGTCTCCTTCATGTCATTGAATTTAACATGGATTGATTCTTCTACAATTAAAGTTCTAGAGTTATAAACTCTATAGGCTTTTGATGTTTCAGAATAACCTATGAAAAATCCTTTGTCAGACTTTGCATCAAATTTTCCAAGATCATCCTTTGTGTTAAGTATAAAACAATCACAGCCAAAGGGATGGAAATATGATATGTTTGGTTTTCTTCCTTTCCACAATTCATAAGGAGTCCTTTTCAAAATTGGTCTTACCAATATTCTGTTTTGAAGGTAGCAGGCTGTGTTAGTAGCCTCTACCCAGAAGGTCCTTGGTAGACTGCATGAGTTGAGCATGGTTCTTCCCATCTCTTGCAAACTTCTGTTCTTTCTCTCAACAACCCCATTTTGTTGAGGTGTTCTAGCCACAGAGAAATTGTGTGAGATCTCATTCTCATCACAGAACAGTTGAAAGTTTGCATTCTCAAACTCTCCACCATGATCACTTCTAATGACAGATATACAGAATCCTTTTTCATTTTGTACCTTCTTGCAGAATATTGTGAAATTCTTAAAGGTCTCATCCTTGCTTCTAAGGAATATCACCCATGTATATCTAGAATAGTCATCAACAATGAGCAAACCATATTTCTTACCACTAATGCTTTCTGTTCTAATAGGACCAAACAAGTCAATATGTAAAAGTTCTAATGGTCTGCTAGTAGAAACAACATCCTTACTCTTAAATGAGTGTCTTGTTTGTTTCCCTTTCAGACAACTTTCACATAAAATATCAGATTTGTAAGAAAGCTTGGGCAAACCTTTAACAAGGTTGTGTTTTGCTAACTTTGAGATTAATCTCAAGCTGGCATGCTCTAGTCTTTGATGCCAAATCTGTTTTTCATCTTCAACAGAGATAAAACATTTTACATTTTGACTTGCTAACTCCTCTAGATCAATTTTGTACACATTGTTGTGCCTCTTAGCAGTAAAAAGGATTTGATCATGAGAGTCTTTGACTATACATCCTTCCTTAGTGAAGGAAACTACATATCCACTGTCACACAATTGACTTATGCTCAATAGATTGTTTTGAAGTCCTTCTACTAGGAGAACATTCTTAATAAGGGATAGAGGAGTCATACCTACAGTCCTTATACCAGTGATCTTCCCTTGCTGATTTCCACCAAAGGTGACCACTCCTCCTGCTCTGGGTCTAAGGTTTTGGAACAAAGACCTTTCTCTTATCATGTGTTGCGAGCAGCCACTGTCCAGGTACCATTTGTGGGGTTTCCTTTGTCTTGTTAAACACATCTGCAACAGGAATAATCAAGTTCTTAGGTACCCATATTCTTTTGGGTCCTTTCTTGTTAGACTTGGGTTTAGGTCTCCCTTTGTGTTTGCATTGAGCCACATTGTGTCCAGCTTTGCCACAGTGAGAACACCCAATAACTTTCTTTCTGCCTTTAGCAACATTGAAAATATGAGGTTCAGAGACACCATAATCACAAAAGCCTAAACCACTTTTGTCAAGGGAATGCCTTTGATTGCCAAGTAATCTGTTAAGATTATCAGTTTCTTTGACAAATTTAGCCAAGTCTTTTGTCAGTTCCTCAACTTGTTTCTGAAGTTTTTTATTTTATTCAGACACAGATTGTGAACTGCTGACTTCAGACACAAGAATCTTTTCTTTGAGCATAATATTTTCTATCTCAATAGCTTCATATTTACTACACATTTCTGTGTGAGCTTTGGATAGATTCTTATACTCTTGGAAGAGCTCCTTGGAACTTTCCATCAGGTCATCATACATCTCTTGAAGAGTTAAGGGAAATACCTCAGCTTCAGAGCTGTCTGAAGAGGGCAGGCTGGCCATGAAACATAGGTTGGCCTCTTCTGAAGTGTCCTCCTCTTCTTCTGAAGTGGACTCATCAAGATCCTCCCATGTTGCCATCAGACCTTTCTTTTTCTTGAAGAACTTCTTCTTTTTGAAGGTATTCTTTTTCAGCTTTGAGCATTCTGCCTTCATGTGACCTGGTTGTTTACACTCAAAACAAATAATCTTGTCATTTTGAGAGTCTTTACCTGACTTACCTCCTTTAGAGGTTGAAGGTTGGTTCCTTCTGAACTTCCCTCTATTTTGCAACATTCTTTTGATCTTTCTACTTAAAAGAGCAAGATCATCATCTTCTGAGCTATCTCCAAAATCTTCATATGCTTCTGAAGTTTCTTCAGCTTGCATAGCCTTCATCTTGCAATGCCTAGGCTGACTGGCCTTGGAGTTTAGTGCTAGAGACTTCTTCTTATTGTCATCTTCACCAAGCTCAAGCTCATGAACCTTAAGAGATCCCAACAGTTCTTCCATTCTAAGAGAGTTCAAATCTCTTGCCTCTTGAATGGCAGTAACTTTGGGTCTCCAGGACTTAGGCAAACTTCTTAGAATATTTCTGTTATTATCTCCAGATTCATAAGTTCTACCTAAAGACCTGAGTCCATTGGTTATGGTCTGAAACCTTCCAAACATTTGATCAATGGTTTCAGTTTCTTCCATCTTAAACATCTCATATTGATGTATAAGCATGCTGATCTTGGATTGCTTGACAGTCTCAGTCCCTTCATGGGCTGCTGCAAGTGCATCCCAGATCTCCTTGGCAGATGTACAACCATGAACCTTCTCATATTCTGATTTATTCAAAGAACATATCAGATAGAGCTTGGCTTTGGCATTCATCTGGACTCTAGCCTTCTGCTCCAGGGTCCATTCAGCCTTAGGTATAGGCAAGCCATTATGCATAGGCACATAGTCTCCATCAGTGACCACATCCCAAACATCAATGTTGTTGCTCTCAATGAACAACTTCATACGATCCCTCCAATAGTGGTAATCCACACCATTGAATGCTGGGGGTCTTGTGATAGAGGCTCCTTCAGTGATATATTGCCTGTTGTTGTTGGAAGCTTCCATCTGGATCTTTAATCCTCAACACTTGTTAGGTGCTCAACCCTGAGTTGAGCTCTGACACCAACTGTAGAAACACAGGGAAACACTAGAAGGGGGGTTGAATAGTGTTTCTTAATATTTTTGAAAGCTTTTTCAAAGCAACAAGTATAAAACTGTTTCAGACAGGTTTTTTAGGGCTGTCTGAAGTTTTTAAGACAACTTCTGAAAATGTATTTTAAAAGGTTTCTTAGCTTTTAAAATATTTAGAATTGCTTTTCAACACCTTTAAATTAGTATAAACGAATTGACAAGAGTTAAGGGATAGAAAACTTAGCCAAGGAATTTATCCTGGTTCACTCACTACCACTGTGAGCTACGTCCAGTCCCAATGCCAACTAGCACTTGGATTTTCTCTTAATCTTTCACAAAGATTACAAGTATTCTTTTACAGTCAAGCCTCTTCAGGCTCTACAACCAAGTATTCTTTACAGCCAAGCCTCTCCAGGCTCTTACAGACAAGTATTCTTTAGACAACAAGCCTCTCCAGGCTCTTATAGACAAGTATTCTTTAGACAACAAGCCTCTCCAGGCTCTTACAAACAAGTATTCTTTAGGCAACAAGCCTCTCCAGGCTCTAGAACAATTTTACAGAGAAAGATAAGTTTAAGCTTTTAAACTAAACCAGTTTTTAAGCTCAAACAAATACAATGTACAAAGATAACTGAGGTATACTCAGGATATACAAATGTGTGTACAAAGAATATTATCAGAGAGTTTTTACAGAGTAAAAACTGGCAGGCGATTTGTTTCTCTTTGATTTTCTTGAATATGAAATCCTTAGCTCTTGTGATGGTCTTCATGAGGGGTATTTATACCCAGACTTCAGTCCGTTGAAAAGCCACCGTTTAGAGATAGCATTAAATGCTATTTAATCCGTTGTGAGACATGCTTCTGAGAGTCCTGACATTTCTGACACAGTACAAGGTTGCACCTGCCAAAAAGCTGCTTCAAATGCTGCTGCAGAGGCTGCGTTGCAGGAATTTCCCCAGTGGTGTATGAATTTCAAAAACACCAGGAAAGACCTCTGTGTTCCTTGCCATAAATATGCTTGAAAAGGTACGTGCAGCAGAGACTCAGAAAACGTCTTCACAAAGCTTCAGCAAAGGTGCCACGTCATTATTGAGACTTCAGACAACTTCAACACTTCAGACGGCTTCAACACTTCAGACGGGTTGAACCTTCAGAAGGCTTGATCCCTCAGACAGGTTGAAATACTTCAAAGTTTTTTTGTATGATCGTGGTGGCTTGCTGAAATCATAGATAAATCATTAAAAATATGTGTATCTATGATAAATTATTTTAACCCAAATTTGTTAGTCATTAAAACTTGGGAATTATATTGTCTTAAAACATCATAATTTACTTATGATATTTTTGAGACTCAACAGAATTGGATTAACCCAGGTTTAATGTGAACTGTGCTAGTGGTTTTACTGAGTTTCAGGTTGAACTTGAAATTGGTAATATCCAGTTTTTAGGGGAGACTCTGCCGAAATTCCGGTATGAATCTCATGAACCACACCACTCCAAGTGTAGGTTCTTTCCCTTAGTTTAATTAAGATTTGCAATATGTATGAATTTGTGATGTATGTATTAGTAACAGCTTAAGCAAATCGTTGGAAAGCCTAAGCTTTTGTTTGACGATATTGAAATTGAACGAAATAGTTTCAGAAATTCAGGAATGGTGTTTCCAACGGACACTATTCTAGAGTTGAGAAATTAGGACGTTACAACAAGTCTGGCTTTGTTTCTGACAACTTGACCATCTTCAGAGAGTTTGTTTCGAAACACTCATTTGGTTCCTGTAATAGTTTTCCCATGGGGTTTAGGAAACCAGAGTCCAGACATCACTCCTGACAAATTGATTAAGCTCTTCTTGCATGGCTAGGATCCACCCTTCATCATGCAAAGCTTCCTCAATATTCTTTGGCTCAATTTCAGAAGGGAAGGCAAGATTATTGACTTCTCTAAGTCTTGATCTTGTTCTTAATCCTTCTGAAGTGTCACCAATGATTTGATCTCGAGGATGATGAGTTTTGTATCTCCACCCACGCCATTGAGGGAAAACTTACTCATTTTGAGACTCAACATTAACCCTCTGATGAGGATCAGTTTCAGCAGGTTGATGAGGAGACCTTTCAGCAGGTACTTCAGAGGGTCCTTCAGCGGGTTCTTCATCCTTAACTTTTGAAGTCTCTGAAGTAGGGTTCAACTCCATACTTGCAAAATCCTCTTCTAGATCTGATAGTTCCCTATCAGTCTCTTTAGCATCATTAAATCTAACATGAATGGTTTCTTCTACAGTTAGGGTTCTAGAGTTGTAAACTCTATATGCCTTAGAGGTTTCTGAATAATCAATGAAGAATCCTTTGTTAGATTTAGAATCAAACTTACCCAGATCATCCTTGGTGTTGAGTATGAAACACTCACAACCAAAGATGTGAAAATAAGAAATGTTGGGTTTTCTTCCTCTCCACAATTCATAGGGAGTCTTATTGAGAATAGCCCTTACCAGAATTCTGTTTTGGATATAGCAAGCTATGTGAACAGCCTATGCCCATAATGACCTTGGAAGATTGCTTGAAATGAGCATGGTTCTACCCATCTCCTGCAAAGCTTCTGTTCTTTCTCTCAACAATCCCATTTTGTTGAGGTGTTCTAGCCACTGAGAAATTGTGAGAGATCCCATTCTCATCACAGAAAAAACTGAAGCTTGAGTTTTCAAATTCACCTCCATGATCACTTCTAATGGCATAGATGAAAAATCCTTTCTCATTTTGTACCCGTTTATAGAATTTGGAAAAGTTCTCAAAGGTCTCATCCTTGGTTTTGAGAAATATTACACATGTGAATCTAGAATAGTCATCAACAATAACCAAACCATACTTTTTACCAGCAAGACTTTCTGTTCTTGTAGGACCAAACAAATCAATGTGAAGGAGTTCTAAGGGTCTTGTAGTGGAAAAAACATTTATGCTTTTGAAAGAATTTCTGGTTTACTTCCCCTTTAAACAGTTTTCACATAAAATGTCAAATTTGAAAGAAAGCTTGGGTAATCCTTTTACAAGATTGTAATTTGTAAACTTTGAGATCAATCTCAAGCTGGCATGCCCAAGTTTTTTTATGCCAAATCTATTTTTCATCTTTCACACAAATAAGACAAGTCACATTTTGATAAGCAAGGTCCTCAAGATCAATCTTATACACATTACTGTGTCTCTTGGCAGTAAAAATGATTTGATCAGAGGAGTCTCTGACTATACAACCATCCTTTGTGAAGGATACAACAAAACCATTGTCGCACAAATGACTTATACTCAGCAGGGTGTGTTGGAGACCTTCAACAAAATGGACATTATGGATTACAGATAGAGGAGATATACCTACTGAACCAATGCCTGTGATTTTTCCTTTCTAATCTCCTCCAAAGGTCACCACTCCCTCATCCTTTGGTCTAAGGTTTTGGAACAAAGACCTTTCTCCTGTCATGTGTCACGAGTAGCCACTGTCCAGGTACCATTTGTGGCGTCTCCTTTGTCCTGTTAAACACATCTGCAACAGGAATAATTAAGGATTTAGGTACCCACATCTTTTTGGGTCCATTCTTGTTAGAAGTAGGTCTGCCTTTCTTTTTATGTCCGCACTGTGACATGTTGTGTCCAGGATTACCACAATGAAGGCATCCCTTACCTTTCTTAGCCTTTTCAGGATCTTTAATTTCAACTTTAGGCAAGGAGGAAGTTTCTGAATAGCCAAGACCACTTTTGTCTTTGGAATTTATTTGAACTCCCAAAAGTCTATTTAGGTTCTTAGTTCCATTGACAAAAGCTGCAAGGTCTTTTGTGAGTTTAGCAACTTGTTTTTTAAGAATCTCATTTTCAATTTTTAAACTTGCTGAATCACAAGACTCAGAACTAAGGAGTTTTTCCTTGAGTAACAGATTTTCAGTTTCAAGAGCTTCATTTTTGTTTGCAACTTAAGTGTAAGCTCTTAATAAATCTTTGTACTCATGGAAAAGTTCCTTAGAACTTTCCACTAGATCATCATACATATCTTGGAGAGTTTGAGGTATTGCCTCTGTTTCTGATCTATCTGATGAAGGTGTAAGGTCCAAGAATCCCTTAAAGAGTATTTTAATAATGACAACCAATCAAGGTTTACTTGGAATAATTCTGAACTTTAAGGACTAATGAATTTGTTCAAGTGAATGTTCAGAAGATACAAGAAAGCATCTGCAGAAGGTACAATTGATCAGCAAAAGAAAGAAATGAATGCCACTTATTTGAGAAGACAAGTCTCAGATTTGACAAGAATGACAAATCTATGAAGAAGAGATGTGAAGTCTATAAATCAGTTTAAGTATTTAAACATGAATATAAGACTTAACATCCTTAAGTTTTAATGATTAACAAATAAGATTATATTAAGGACAAATAAGTTTATATAAGAACTTTATAAGATTAAGTAAACAGGTTCTACTGAGAAAGGTATTTGTTTGTTAAATGTGTTTCAGGTTAGAATATTTATCTGAAGAAGAAGAGTAGAAGATCACAAAAGAAGAAGAACAGTATCAGAATCAAGAAGAATCAAAATCAGAAGATCGAAATCAGAAGATCGAAATCAGAAGAATCAAAATCAGAAGATCGTAATAAGAAGAACAGTATCGGAATCAGAAGAATCAAAATCAGAAGATCGGAATCAGAAGATCAGAATCAGAAGAACGAAGTGCAAAATCTGAAGAAGAGTAATTCTCAACAAGGTTGAAGCAATTGAAGAAGCAATCAACTGAAGACAGACTTCGTCTGAAGAATTCAAGACTTTGAAGACTCAAAAGATCTGAAGACTATCTGAAGAACAGTCAAGAAATAAGAACAGCTATCATCTAAAGAATTGAAGACTTTGTAGACTCGGAAGATCTGAAGACCAACTGAAGACTTGAAGACAACAATGGAAGTTTAGCTATCATATGAAGATGCAACTATCTGAAGAACAGTTATCATCTGAAGAAATGAAGACAATATGAAGCAGTTCTGTATCTGAAGACTGAATGTATCAGAATCCAGAAATAATCTCTTGGAGACGTTACAAGGAGTATGGCTCACTCCATCAGATGGATTATATACAAAAGTCAGACATGCTTTTCGACCTTGACCAAAGTCTTGCACAAATAAGGAAACACTGCAAAGACTTTCTGCAATGCTTCCGCTCCTGCAACAAAAGGTATCTGCGTGCGCAGACCTACTGCACCAGTGTCTGCCATCGATCAGAACGGAAGAGAAGACCAAGTAAAAGCAACAAGAAAGATGTTTGAATAAAATACATATAATTCAACATCTTTATTCATATCAGAAGAAGAAGAAGAAGAAGAATGAAGTTGCAATCATCTGAAGATCAGAAGGCATATCTCATAAGAAGAAGAAGAAGAATGAAGCTGATATCAAAGAATTGAAAGCATTTCAAGCTGGAGAATTGAAATAAGCTTGAAACAATTATGAGCACTTGTTGAAGCTGATGAACTAAAAATACCAGAGTATATGTGAAGATTGAAGAGATTAATCATCTGAACATATCAACTCTATAAATGCATAAAACAGCTCTCAACACTGAAGAAAAGATTATATGATTAAATGCTTAAAATATCATATATCTTTATCCAAAGAAGAAACAACAACAACAGCTTTTGGACTAGACACCTCACTCAAAGAGGAAAGAAGAAATGGTGTCAGGAAGCCTGTGGAAAAAGGAGTTTACGCAGAATATGCAAAGGGACAAATCCAACAGATATTTCCTCATATACACTCCGAAGAAAATCAGAAGAAAGCAGAAGAAAGCAAAAGCAGATCAAGAGAGAAAGCAAACATAAACATATCAGAATATCTCTCATAAAGAAGCACATAACGAGTGTCAGAACGGGATCGTCGAACACCTATTCGCTTATGAAGAAGCAACCGTTTGAGGAGCTATTTCACAACGGCTATATGAGCCACATCATCATCAACTCAACGGTATTATGAATCATCTTCAACGACTATATTCAAGCAGAACATATAAATAGCCCCAAGATTGAATTTGAAGATGATGTTTTTTATAGCACAACCAGAGTGAAAGAGACATTAGTTGTGGTAGTTGTTCGGTTGAACAACCTACCATGTTGGTCGGTTAGATCAATCAGGCTACTGACCTGTTGGTCAGTTAGTCATGTTTGTCAGTTGATCTGTTAGATCAATCAAGTTGGTTGTTGGTCTGAAGACAACCATGCTGAGAAAACTGACTATCAAACCTGGAATGGTTTGAAGCGTTGAACATACCTTGGTGTTCCAACGATACGGGTGAGAATGTACCCCATGGAAACCAATGGATGGAGAATGAGGCTGGAGCGTAAATTCATATCTTAGTTAGCCTACTCTCAGAGGATGGTATTCCTCATAGAAAAGACAGGGATTGTACTTAATTTCCAACACTTGTATCACTGTCTATCCTTGTACTTAGCTTGTAATGTCTGTATCCTGAGTGTGTACTCAGTAATCCCTATGTACAAGAAGATTCTCAGTTGAGAGGTTCTAGCGAACTTCTAGCTTAGGTTGAGTAGTAAAATACTCTACACTTGGATAAGTGTCTGAGAGCCTAGAGAGGCTTGGTGGAAGAAAGAATACTCGGTAGAGCTTGGAGAGGCTTGATAGAAAAGACTACTCGGGTAGAGATTGGAGAGGCTTGATAGAAAAGACTACTCGATAAGGTCTGGGTGACCTTGGGTCTGGGTGACCCTGTGTGTTAGGTCTGTGTGACCTTGGGTCTGGGTGACCATGTGTGTTAGGTCTGGGTGACCTTGGGTCTGTGTGACCTGGATGATGGGGTCTGTGTGATTCTGTCTGACACCTGTGTGTGTTGATATTTGGTTAGTGGAAAATCCAGTGGTGGTTTGCCTCTGGGACTGGATGTAGCTCACGGGATTGTGGGTGAACCAGGATAAATTCCGTGCCTAAGTTTTCTCATCCCTTAATCTCTTTTATTTACAGTCTTTACATTTACGTTGGGGATTGAAAAGTATTTTTCACAATAATCTTAATACAACGATTTCAATAAAACAAGTTTTCAAACAAACATAACATAAAACATCTCTTATATCGTTTGAAGCATTGCAAAGAATGTATGTTGAAGAACCTCTGAAATAACTGTCTGAGGTGAGTTCAAAAGGAGCTCAGTTCAGAAGTTTAAAACAGATGATCTCTGATCATCTGAAGTATTTCAGAAACAATTCTGAAGGTACTCTTGGTAATAATCTTTAGAAGATACTTAGAGAAGCTTTTCAATCAAAACAATCTTAAGTTTAAGGGAAAGATTTTCTATCTTTATCTTTCATATGTTCCGCAAGTTTTAAAAAAAAATAACTCTGATCTTAAGATTCGTTTTGCACATTGATCACCCTACGTGATTGATTTAATCAAAGATTTCCAAAATAGTTTAAAAAGATTAAAACACTATTCAACCCCCCTTCTAGTGTTGCCTGTGGTTCTAACAAGTGGTATCAGAGCTCGCCTTCGGGTTGAGCATCTAACAAATGCAGAAGGAGTAGATCCTCAGAAGATGGAAATCTCACAAGCCGAAGGAACTCTGAAGAATGATAATGAGAATAGGAAAATCATTTTTTCCAAAACTCATTATTCATGGAATTAAAGCATGAGTTCAGAAGGACGTGAAGACAAGGGAAAGTGCATCTTTCTCTAGATCACAAACAAGTAATATCTTTCCTATCTTAATTTAGTCTGAATTTATTCAAATTTGGTATGAAAATGTGCTGCATGTTTTGCTTGAAATCGTTATGTGTATATATATATATATATTTGTGTGAAAATAAATCGTTGTATGCTAAGTGTCCTATATGCATATGTATATAAAAATTAATTGATATTAATTATTTGTTTTGTGTGTACTTGTTGCATGTTTTCTTTGTCTGTTTAAAATAAGTTGAACAGTTGCACATGTTTAGTAGAATTATCTGCATGAATATTTGTGTGTTTTTATTTAAGTAAATGAAGAGTCGTAGGTATTATTTGTTTTAATTGATGAATGTGAAACGGCGCAATAGGAATCATTGAATCATTAATTGTTTCTCTCAATCGGGACGATGCACTGCTCCCCACACCGGTTCAGTGCACTTAACCGTCTCTCATTAATGCCTAGAGCACGCTCTCTTGCTTATATAAAAGGATTGGATGATCAACATGGAAATTATACTTCATTCAAATTCTTTCTCTAAAAGGCCAAGTTTCTTCAAGTACTCTCATCTCAGAAAGATCAACTGTCCTATAGTATTCATGGCAAATACTTCAGTATCATCAAGTAACTCTCCTCCCTCAGTTTTTGATGAGAGAATCATCCCATGTAAGATGGTAAATCTCTCAGAATTTGACGAGGCAGATTACAAGATTTCTGAATATTTTAATGCTGTTGGATGGACTCCATACTTCAACAACATTTCCTCCTCCTGGCATAAGGAAAGTGTAATGGAGTTTTAGGACAACATCAAGATCATATCTGAACCCAACAGAACCGGAATTGAGACGAAGGCGATGGGAAGATCACTGTCTGTGGACACCAAACTTATTGCTGAAGCTATAGGTGTTCCTGACAGCGGGGAACAATACTTCCAAAGATGGGAATCTCTTCATGATGGAACATTCGTTCTTGACCAACATCTATTTGGAAGAAGAAGGATTGCTCCTATCAGACCTTCTCAATTTCTGAGCACACCCAGAGCCCTCCTTGTTGTACTAAACTGTTGCATTCTTCCCAGAGGAAGAAATAATTTGACTTTAAGCATGATGGAGAGGTTCGTATTGGGACTCTTGATGACAAAGAAGAAAATCAATCTCCCATGGGTACTGTTGTATCAGATGTGTTTCAGAGATGAGATGGGAAATGAGGACCTCTATCTTCACAACACCTTGATTATGAAAATTCTATTGCACAAGGGATTTCCTATGGAAAGTCTCTTTGACCAACCGTCCCCTGACTTCTTCACTCCGGCTGAATATGCTGAGTTAGACCGGACTCTTACTGAAAGAGAAGAAGCTCCTGAGAATCAAGTGGTCATTCCTCCTCTTTTTGCTCCACGCCTTGAAGAAGGAACTGAAGATACCAACTTGAAGTCTCGTAAAAGGAAAAGGATGATATTGGGTGCATATAATCTGAAGAAGGTGAATGATAGAGTAACTCGACTGGCAAAGAAATTGAGAGCTGCAGAAAAAGAGCTTCAAAAGCTTAGGGCTGAAAAGGAAAAGGCTGATGAGAACCAATCTAATGATCAATGATATACTTGTGTTTTGTTTTGGAGTCTTTGTTTCTATGTCTTTGTGTTTATATTTTTAATGATATTGAAATTCTATTTTGTTTGAAGTTTCTCTGTTTTGATTCCTTTGTGTTAATATCTGTGCATAATTAGTTGAATCATGAACATAATTCTTTCTTAACCTATTAACAAATTGTATTTCTAAAATATAAATTTAATTAACTTAATAAGAGAATTAAAATCAATTAACTTTCTAAGATAATTTCTAAAAATTGATAAAATATTATCTGTAATTTAAAATACTTAATTTAATAGTTAACAAACTATAATCAGGTGCTACTAAAAGGTATTTTTAGTTTGTGTATGTCTCAGAAAAACAGGTTTTTGAAGAAGATCATCAGAAGGAAACATCATCTAAAAAGGATGGATAGTGTGATAACATCTCTATTGTCTGAACCTGTTCAGAAAGTTCAAAATGAACTCACTGAAATTATGGGTCAACAATGTTTAGATGATTAACACTCTATGCACCAAACCTAACTCAACTTTTGAGAAGATAATCTTGATTTAGTAACATCCCTATTCTCTGATCCTGTTCAGAAGGTTCTCTATGAACTTACTGAAATCATGGGTCAAAGAATGCTAAGGCGGTCGATACGTAAGTCATTAAAGTCTATTTCAATCCTTGAGGATAGGTTAAGGTGATTGTTCAAAGATTCTCTGGAGCACAAAAGACAAAAGACAGAAGAAGGACGTGCAGACATCAAGCGACCTCAGATGAAGAAAAAGTCTTCAAAGAAAGGAGTAATGTCAGAAAAGCACCTCTTCATCCAGAGAACAATAATCAGACCAGCGGTATCATCACTTCACCTTAAAACTTAAATATCTGTGAAAATTGTTCTTTAGTGAAAACTTTAAAATTTGATAATAAACCTTTAACAAGTAAAAACCTAAGATAATCAAATCATAAAAGTTTCTCAAATACTTGCTTTTATAAAACATCCAATTTTTTTTTGCTTAATTAAAATGTTTTGTTTTCCAATATTTTCCTTTTAAATGTTTTTCCTTAAATTTTTCTCTCAACTTTCTTTTCATTTCATTTCTTCTCTTCGAAAAGGTTTTCTATGTATGTTTTCAAAAATACTTTTGCATATGTTTTTCTGCTCTTTCGAAAAACGTTTTTTCAAAATTTACATTATCAATGCTAATGACTCAGTTTCCTATGGTACTTCATCAATGACCAATCAATTATGTATGTTTCATACTCCCAAGGTCTGAAACTGTTATCATAAAAGCTACCTGGCCATAGACATCCCGTGAACACCAATTCAAGAAATTCAATCCTCTTACTTCTCTAGTTTACCCTTGCTTCAAAGTCCTATAAATTCACAGGAGCCCTTTTTACAAACTCATCTCTTCAAAGTTTCTCTATAGCTTTGCCTAAGAGTCTGAGTATGTTGCTCTCTGAAGGACAATGAAAAAGCAAAGGAAAACAACAGAAGAATTTATGGAACACTTTGAGGCAAAGATCAATGCATCTTGGATGATGTATGGAATGAAGAGTAAGGGAAAGGGTTCATCTGAAAACCCGTTTCTCTATACTTGGACCATGGTGATCTTGTTGCATCACAGTGGGACTGGAAGACCACTGGGAGATCCCAGCACAACCAATCTTATAAAGAGAACTACTGACAAAGTGGTTCTTGGAATTAAGGTGGTGGTTGATGGTCGAGACACTATCCTAAATGATGCACCTCTCTTGTTTCAGGCGTCATAAGGGGATTGCGTGCAATATGCACAGTTGACAAAGGAGACTACTGGCTCAAGAGTCATCTCTGAGGCTTTTTAGCCGAAGGAGTGGAGGTGGTTTTGAGAGAGATGAAGTCTGATAAGGCTATGCCTCAGGCCTTCGAAGGAATCTCCGACGTTAACAATGTTAAATGTATTTTCTGTTTTTTGGTTTTGTACATATAAAATGTTTTTAGAAAATGTTTTTCTTTTGTTTCTCTTCAAAACCTTGTATCTGAGTAACTATAACAAATTAATCTAATAAAATCTTCTTTTTGGATAGTATTTTTTTTTGGTTTATAACTGTCTATATAACAAGTAGTTTAAAATGTTTATTCTGCTTGTGCAAGATAAAAAGGGGAAGAAATATAACAAGCTATTAAAATCAAAAGAGGAAGAAAACTAATCACCAAACCTTTTTAATCAATAACAAAAGAGGGAGAAATATAAACTAACAAAATGCTAAAAAGAATGTAACAAAAGGGGAGAAATATAGGAAGAAACATAAATAGGAGAGAAATATAAAATACAGTAAAATAAGGTAATAACAGAGTTTAGGTTCTCAGCAACATAGGTATCTGAAAGATTTAACCTATAAGAGTAAAATAGTAACAATTAGTATCTAAAAGATTAAGAGCATAGATTAACATTTGGTATCTAAAAGATTTAATCAGAAAAAGTAATATCTAATATTTGGTATCTAAAAGATTTAATTAACAAATGGTATATAAAAGATTTAATTGATATCTAAAAGATCTAATTGGTTCAGAAGATAATTAAAAAATATCTATTCCTGTCTCAGGGGGAGTAATATAGATAGGGGGAGTAATACAATTAATTAATTTGTTTATCATCTCTCGTTTCTCTTTTCTATATACATTTTATCAGTAATATATAACTTATTTGTCATCATTAAAAAGGGGGAGATTGTGAAGTCTATAAATCAGTTTAAGTATTTAAACATGACTATAAGACTTAACATCCTTAAGTTTTAATGATTAACAAATAAGATTATATTAAGGACAAATAAGTTTATATAAGAACTTTATAAGATTAAGTAAATAGGTTCTACTGAGAAAGGTATTTGTTTGTTGATTGTGTTTCAGGTTAGAATATTTATCTGAAGAAGAAGAGTAGAAGATCACAATAGAAGAAGAATAGTATCAGAATCAAGAAGAATCAAAATCAGAAGATCGGAATCAGAAGAACAATATCGGAATCAGAAGAATCAAAATCAGAAGATCGGAATTAGAAGATCAGAATCAGAAGAACGAAGTGCAAAATCTGAAGAAGAGTAATTCTCAACAAGGTTGAAGCAATTGAAGAAGCAATCAACTGAAGACAGACTTCGTCTGAAGAATTGAAGACTTTGAAGACTCAGAAGATCTGAAGACTATCTGAAGAACAGTCAAGAAATAAGAACAGCTATCATCTGAAGAATTGAAGACTTTGAAGACTCGGAAGATCTGAAGACCAACTAAAGACTTGAAGAATATAATGGAAGTTTAGCTATCATATGAAGATGCAACTATCTGAAGAACAGCTATCATCTGAAGAAATGAAGACAATATGAAGCAGTTTATGTATCTGAAGACTGAATGTATCAAAATCCAGAAATAATCTCTTGGAGACGTTACAAGGAGTATGGCTCACTCCATCAGATGGATTATATACAAAAGTCAGACATGCTTTTCGACCTCGACCAAAGTCTTGCACAAATAAGGAAACACTGCAAAGACTTTCTGCAATGCTGCCGCTCCTGCAACAAAAGGTATCTACGTGCGCAGACCTACTGCACCAGTGTCTGCCATCGATCAGAACGGAACAGAAGACCAAGTAAAAGCAACAAGAAAGATGTTTGAATAAAATACATATAATTGAACATCTTTATTCATATCAGAAGAAGAAGAAGAAGAAGAATGAAGCTGCAATCATCTGAAGATCAGAAGGCATATCTCATAAGAAGAAGAAGAAGAAGAAGAAGAAGAAGAAGAATGAAGCTGATATCAAAGAATTGAAAGCATTTCAAGCTGGAGAATTGAAATAAGCTTGAAACAATTATGAGCACTTGTTGAAGCTGATGAACTAAAAATATCAGAGTATATGTGAAGATTGAAGAGATTAATCATCTGAACATATCAACTCTCTGAATGCATAAAACAGCTCTCAACACTGAAGAAAAGATTATATGATTAAATGCTTATAATATCATATATCTTTATCCAAAGAAGAAATGACAACAACAGCTTTTGGACTAGACACCTCACTCAAAGAGGAAAGAAGAAATGGTGTCAGGAAGCATGTGGAAAAATGAGTTTACGCAGAATATGCAAAGGGACAAATCCAACGGATATTTCCTCATATACACTCCGAAGAAAATCAGAAGAAAGCAGAAGAAAGCAAAAGCAGATCAAGAGAGAAAGCAAGCATAAACATATCAGAATATCTCTCATATAGAAGCACATAACGAGTGTCAGAACGGGATTGTCTGAAACCTATTCGCTTATGAAGAAGCAACCGTTTGAGGAGCTATTTCACAATGGCTATATGAGCCACATCATCATCAACTCAACGGTATTATGAATCATCTTCAACGACTATATTCAAGAAGAACATATAAATAGCCCCAAGATTGAATTTGAAGATGTTGTTGTTTATAACACAACCAGAGTGAAAGAGACATTGGTTGTGGTAGTTGTTCGGTTGAACAACCTTCCATTTTGGTCGGTTAGATCAATCAGGCTACTGACCTGTTGGTCAGTTAGTCATGTTTGTCAGTTGATCTGTTAGATCAATCAAGTTGGTTGTTGGTCTGAAGACAACCATGCTGAGCAAACTGACTATCAAACCTGGAATGGTTTGAAGCCCTGAACATACCTTGGTGTTCCAATGATACGGGTGAGAGTGTAGCCCATGGAAACCAATGGATGGAGAATGAGGCTGGAGCTTAAATTCATATCTTAGTTAGCCTACTCTCAGAGGATGGTATTCCTCATAGAAAAGACAGGGGTTGTACTTAATTTCAAACACTTGTATCACTGTCTATCCTTGTACTTAGCTTGTAATGTCTGTATCCTGAGTGTGTACTCAGTAATCCCTATGTACAAGAAGATTCTGAGTTGAGAGGTTCTAGCGAACTTCTAGCTTAGGTTGAGTAGTAAAATACTCTACACTTGGATAAGTGTCTGAGAGCCTGGAGAGGCTTGGTGGAAGAAAGAATACTCGGTAGAGCTTGGAGAGGCTTGATAGAAAAGACTACTCGGGTAGAGCTTGGAGAGGCTTGATAGAAAAGACTACTCGGGTAGAGATTGGAGAGGCTTGATAGAAAAGACTACTCGATAAGGTCTGGGTGACCTTGGGTCTGGGTGACCCTGTGTGTTAGGTCTGTGTGACCTTGAATCTGGGTGACCATGTGTGTTAGGTCTGGGTGACCTTGGGTCTGTGTGACCTGGATGATGGGGTCTGTGTGATTCTGTCTGACACCTGTGTGTGTTGATATTTGGTTAGTGGAAAATCCAGTGGTGGTTTGCCTCTGGGACTGGATGTAGCTCACGGGATTGTGGGTGAACCAGGATAAATTCTGTGCCTAAGTTTTCTCATCCCTTAATCTCTTTTATTTACAGTCTTTACATTTACGTTGGGGATTGAAAATTATTTTTCACAATAATCTTAATACAACGATTTCAATAAAACAAGTTTTCAAACAAACATAACATAAAACATCTCTTATATCGTTTGAAGCATTACAAAGAATGTATGTTGAAGAACCTCTGAAATAACTGTCTGAGGTGAGTTCAAAAGGAGCTCAATTCAGAAGTTTGAAACAGATGATCTCTGATCATCTGAAGTATTTCAGAAACAGTTCTGAAGGTACTCTTGGTAATAATCTTCAGAAGATACTTAGAGAAGCTTTTCAATCAAAACAATCTTAATTTTAAGAGAAAGATTTTCTATCTTTATCTTTCATATGTTCCGCAAGTTTTAAAAAAAAATAACTCTGATCTTAAGATTCGTTTTGCACATTGATCACCCTACGTGATTGATTTAATCAAAGATTTCCAAAATAGTTTAAAAAGATTAAAACACTATTCAACCCCCCTTCTAGTGTTGCTTGTGGTTCTGACAAGAGATATAATGCATACTGAGAAATCATGAGAAAGTTAATGCTACCCTCCAGAAGATAAGAACAACTCTCTAAAAGAAGAAAACATAATAAAATTCTTTTAGAAGGAAGATTCACTTTGAAAAAGAAAAAGAAAAGCTCATCACTGGCTGTCAAGCATCAAGATATATTTAAAACATTTTCTGTGAGGTATGAAATTGATTATCCGAAGATGGATGACAGTCCTAAAGAAGAACCTGAGATTACTAATTCTGCAGAAGGAACAAAACATGTCAGAAACCAAAGAACAGATTGGATTCTTTATCTTCTAAGGCTACAGCTGCATAATAAACATAAAAATATTCTCAATCAAGCAAATGATGAATATAAAAAATATCTGCAAGAAGATTGAAATTCCAGAACCCCTGCAGAAGGAATGTATTGCTGCAGAAGATGCAAATAAGGCTAAATTCATGTTAATCTCCTTCTTCTCATTTTCTCATGATTCCAGTGGGAAAGTTGACTCAAGAATAAGTGAAAATACTATACTGGAAAGTTTCATCATGTATGCAGAAGAAAAACCTTGAGAAATAGCCCAGAAACAACCTGCAGAAGATACTCTGCAGAAGATAGAAGCTGGTCAAACTTGACAACTGTAAAGCCTACACTTGCTGCAGCAGAGAAAGGGACATTTCCTGAAGCCAGCTGGATGTCCAACGACTATTTTACTCCAGCTCTTTATAAAAGGAGAGTTCCTCCACACTTGGAACTCACCTCACTCCAGAAGATACTAATAATTCTGCTGTTTCATTGCTTCTATCTTCTGGAAAATTTCTCTCTCCTTCATAATTGTGCTTTCTGGTCTGAAAAGATTTGGAGAGGGTCCTGGCTCATCATTTTGCTTCTACTGTGCAAGTATTGTATTGTTTGGAGCCTTGTTTGTTTGTATTCTTTCTCATATTCATTGTAAAAGTCTCTAGAGAGGTGTGCAGGTGCATATCCTTCTTTTGAGCAGAAAGGGAAAGGTATTCCAGTGAGGCTTACTGAGATTTGGTGATCTCAGTTGGTCTATAAAATCTGCAGAAGGTACTTGCAGTATTCTGGATAGTGAATCTTCTGCAGATGGTTCTGCAGTTGGTATTCAGTTAGAAAACTGAGTTGGTTAAGTTGTTGTTATCCTGAAGAGGCAGGTAAAGAATATTAGTGGTAAGGTTACCCAAGAAGATTGTAATTTAATGAAAAGAGTGAGAAAATCCTACAGGT
This sequence comes from Sesbania bispinosa, assembly GCA_026901365.1. Classification (NCBI taxonomy): domain Eukaryota; kingdom Viridiplantae; phylum Streptophyta; class Magnoliopsida; order Fabales; family Fabaceae; genus Sesbania; species Sesbania bispinosa. The sequence continues at coordinate 26,068 of QLOH01000672.1, read as the reverse complement.
GTAGGGACTGGACGTAGCCTCAGGTTGGAAGAGGTGAACCAGTATAAATTTCTGTGTGTCATCTTCTTTACTCTCTCTTTACTATTATCTGTTATTGCATATCACTTAACTAGATATATATCTTCTATAAAATTGAAATAAGCTAACCATTACCTTCTGAAAGTTTATTTCTTTATACTAAGCCAAGGCAAACCCTTGAGCAGAAAAAGTATACAAAGAAATTGCAGAGTTTCCTAATCAATCACAATTCAACCCCCCTTCTTGTGATTGAAGCCAAAACTTCAGAAGGAAGGCTAGCCATCAAACAAAGATTAGCTTCTTCAGCAGCTTCAACATCTTCTTCAGAAGTTGATTCATCTAAATCCTCCCATGTAGCCATGAAGCTTTTCTTCTTCCTTGGAAATTTCTTCTTCTTGGAAGAGAATATCTTCAACTTTGGGCAGTCAACTTTCATGTGGCCAGGCTGTCTGCACTCATAGCAGATTATTTTGTCAAAAGAAAATGTCTCTTTACCTGACTTACCTATCTTGCTGTCAGATGAAAACTGTCTTCTGAACTTTACTTTTTTTTGAAGCATCCTCTTTATCTTCCTGCTTAGAAGAGCAAGGTCATCTTAATCATCAAAGCAACTTTTTGAGTCTTCAGAACCTTCTAAGGACTCCTCAACTTTCAAGGCGTTATGTGCACCAGACCTAGGAAGTTTGGATTTGGCATTCAGAGCAAGTGACTTCTTTTGGGGGGCATCTTCTCCAAGTTTCAACTCATGGACTTTGAGGGATCCCAGAAGTTCCTCCATTCTTAAGGTGTTGAGGTCTTTTGCCTCTTGAATGGCAGTCACTTTGGGCCTCCAAATCTTTGGTAGACTTCTAAGGATTTTGCGATTGTTATCACCTGAATCATAGGTCTTTCCCAAAGATTTGAGTTCACTGGTTATGTTTTGAAATCTTCCAAACATGTGATCAATGGATTCAGATTCATGCATTTTGAACATCTCATACTGATGCACTAACATGCTGATTTTGGATTGCTTTACATTGTCAGTTCCCTCATGAGCTGCAGCCAATGTATCCCAGATTTCTTTGGCAGAAGAGCAGCCATGCACCTTCTCATACTCTGATTTACTCAAGGAGCAGATCAGGTAGAGTTTTGCTTTGGCATTAAGTTGTACACAAGCCTTCTGATCACCGGTCCATTCTAACTTGGGAATGGGCACACCAATGTTGGTAGGAATATAATCACCATTAGTGACCACATCCCATAGATCTATATTGATGCTTTCTATAAAGAGCTTCATACAATCTCTCCAATAATGATAGTCAGAACCATTGAAAGCGGGGGCCCTGAAGACTGAGGCACCTTCAGCAATGTAGTGAGAGTTGCTTGTAGAGGTTTCCATTTGGATCTTCTTCCCTCAACACTTGTTAGATGCTCAACCCGAGGTTGAGCTCTGATACCAACTATTAGAACCACAAGAAACACTAGAAGGGAGCTTGAATAGTGTTTTATAATTCTTTACAGATTTTATGAAAACCTTTTAAACAAGCAAAAAGTTTATCAAATGATTTGAGCAACCTTCTGAAACTGGAGTTTTCAGTAACTTGCTGATATAATTCAGCAGGTTCAACAAAATGATTTTCAAATAGATTTGCGTGAAAGACAGAGTTGTTTTGCTGCGTAGATATATAAAGTCACTTTTCAGAACCCTCCTTTGTTAGTTAAAACTGAAAATAAAGAGATAAGGGTAGAGAAAACTTAGCCAAGCAATTTATCCTGCTTCACCCACTAACACAGTGAGCTACGTCCAGTCCCAGGGCAAACACACCACTGGATTTCCACTATTAGATCAGATACAAGTATTATTTGCACACCTAGCCTCTTCAGTCTCTAAACACCTAAGTGTTATTTGAACACACAACCTCTCCAAGCTAAAAACCCGAGTATTTTTTGGACACAACCTGTTCACGCTAAAACAGAGAACTGTTTAAAGATTAAAGCTTAAACTTTCAAACTACACAAGTTTAGTGCTTAAACTAGGTAAGATGTACAAATAACTGAGTAGAACTCAGGATAAGAAGTTGTTGTACTAATAGAATCAATGAAACAGATGAATAAAGATTTTAGCAGCGTTTCAACAAGTTCGTTTCTCAGTTCTTCTCTTCTTATGTTTCTGCTTGGAGACTTGTATTTATAGAATGGGAAACTTCAGTCCGTTGTGCTCCACTTGATTTTCCGTCGTGAGATAACATTTAATGCAAATGTTCTCATTGAGACACAGCCTGGAACCCTTGCAGTAGCAGGTAGTAGAGTCAGCAGCACATGTTTCACTTTTTCTGAGCAGATTGTACTTCACAGCAGATATTGCCTTTTTGGTGAGAGAAATTTGAAATGTGCCAAAAATCAAGTGTTCTGACTTTCCAGAAGAATGAGAAGCACAAGCAACTATGACAACTACGGTTGACTTGAGTCTTCAAGGAGAATAAGCAGGGAAGTACTTTTTCATGAAGTACAGGTTCAATACGATGTCTCACAACTTCAAGAGGTTCTCTGACTTCAGTAAGTCTTGATCTCTTATTAGGTTCCTTTACTTCAGTAGGTTTCACCACTCCAAAGGGTTGAACCACATTAGAGGATTGCTTCAGCAGATACCTTCTGAAACATGGAAAACTACCTTCAGCATTGTTGTATGTGAAAACCCTAGGGTTATGAGACTTAAAACATTAATAACCTTTTAATAATATTTTGAGACTCAACATTTCTCACGGCCGAAGCCGACTTAATTATTCTCACGGCCAAAGCCGGCTTAGTTATTAATTATTCTCACAGCCGAGCCTGGCTTAGTTATTCTGGGCCGAAGCCAAATTCTGATTCTAACTGAGAGATATTTTTGCATAAATACATAAAGAGTTTTTCTGAAAATGCTTGGCATGTAAACTAACATCACATAAACTCATGCTCAAATTGATTATGCTCATATACTTCATGTCACGCCAAACTAACACATACATCAAACAAAATCATCATGGAACATCAAGAATCATCAAGAAATTTACCCAATAGCAGCCAATCGCAAGAAATCCCAAAATCCCCAAATTATTCTAACCTAGGGTTTTCACATACAACCAATAGTCACCTCAAAGCATGTATATTTTCTAATTCAACCATAAATCAACATCCACAAACCAAAGCGAAGGGAAATAGAAGGATAGGGGTCATATTGGAAACATACACAAAATGAGGTGGAAGTGTGTGAGCTTCACTCACCTTAAATGGAGCTCTAATGGAGGAGAAGGAGGAAGATGGTGGAGACCCAAGCTAGGAGATGGTGGGAGATTGCCTTTACCCAAGGCCTTCTTCTTTGTCACCTTTTCTCTCTCTAGATTCTCTGCCCTCTCTCTAACCCTAAGATGAAAAGAAGAAGAAAAAATGAAGAGGAATGGAAGAGGAGGGCACGATCTGCGTTTTTTTAAAAATGCTGCTGTCCCACGCGCGCTGGGGTGTGCTTTTAGTGCGCTGGGGCACACTCCAAACAGAGGTTGTTGTCTCGTGCTCACTGGAGCACACTTTTAGTGCGCTGGGGCGCACTCCAAACAGAGGTTGTTGTCTCGCACGCGTTGGAGCGCGCTTTTAGTGCGTTGGAGCATAAAAACTTGTTGTTTGGAGGTGAAAATGAACTCGGAATACTATCATACGGTATATCAAACTGAAGCCCCGAATCTTAGCATACTCTCTTATGCAGTAAATAATGGCATCACCCTATATCAGATGGATGTCAAGAGTGCCTTTCTCAATGGTTTTATTGAGGAAGAGGTATATGTTAGACAACCACCAGGTTGTGTGGATACTGCTTTTCCTTAACGTGTTTACAAACTGAAAAAGGCTCTCTATGGTCTGAAACAAGCCCCAAGAGCTTGGTATGACAGACTGAGCAATTTTCTGATTAAAAATGATTTTGTAAGAGGAAAAGTAGATACAACTTTTCAGAAAAATGTCTAACAAAGATTTCATTCTTGTTCAAATATATGTGGATGACATTATTTTTGGTTCTACTGATTCTTCATTATGCAAGGAATTTTCTGAGCTTATGCAATCTGAGTTTGAAATGAGCATGATGGGAGAACTTAAGTTCTTTCTGGGACTTCGGATCAAGCAACAATCTGATTGTATATGGATTCATCAGGAAAAATATACAAAAGAAATGCTTAAGAAGTTTAACATGCATGATTGCAAGCCCATGACAACTCCTATGCATCCTTCTATTGTATTAAACAAGGATGAAGGGGAAGAACAAGTAAATCAAACTTTGTACAGAGGAATGATTGGATCTCTATTGTAACTAACAGCTAGCAGACCTGATATCATGTTCAGTGTTTGTATCTATGCTAGATTTCAATCAGATCCAAGAATTACTCACTACAAAGCTGTGAAAAGAATTTTTAGATATTTGAATGGTACTACTAATCTTGGTCTTTGCTATAAGAAGAGTAAGGATTGCAGGTTAGTTAGATTCTGCGATGCTGACTTTGCTGGAGATAGAACTGAAAGAAAATCAACCAGTGGAGGATGTCATTTCATTGGTGACAACATGATAAGCTGGTCCAGCAAAAGGCAAAGCACCATAGCTCTCTCAACAGCAGAAGCTGAATACATTGCAGCTGCCAGTTGTTGTTCACAACTGTTATGGGTCAAGTACCAGTTAGAAGATTTTAATATTAATGTATCTTGTATTCCTATAATGTGTGATAATACCAGTGGTATTAATCTTTCTAAGAACCCCATTCAGCATTCTAGGGCAAAGCATATATAGATCAAGCATCATTTCATTAGAGACTATGTTCAGAAAGGAGTTTTCGATATACAGTTCATTGATACTGATCATCAATGTGCTGATATATTCACAAAGCCTCTAGCTGAAGATAGATTTAAGTTCATTAGAGATAATCTGAATATCTTGGCTTTGTCTGAATAGCATGTGCTCAGTTCATACTATCATGCATCTGAATATGCTTCGTCTGAACATTCATCCGAACATGCATCATCTGAATGTTTATGTGTGTCTGGAGCACTAAGTCTGATGACGTGGCAAGCTGAAACGTTTGGGTTTCCCTCTTTCTGAGTAACTGATCTCTGCATACTTGCACGATCTCCAAGAATGCAACTGCCATCATTAAGGTGTCTTGCGGCTATTTAAGGAGAAGGCTGAACTATTTTGCAAGCTACGTTTCTCTCTCCTCTCTACAAAACTGTTCGAGTGTTCCTTGTGCTCTAGGTTTTCTCTCTGTGCTTTCATCTTCTTCATCTCAAGCTTCTCAATGGTACCCAAGAGAACCAAGTTTGCTGGAGGTCAAATTGTTGCATCTAGGACCATCGACCTGGATGACCTCAGTGCTTGTGGTATCAACCTCCATGATACTTTTGATGCAGCAGGATGGACCAACTTCTTCTCAGCAACTGACTGTGCTTGGCACGAACAGAGTGTCATTGATTTCTGGAGGAATGCTAGGGACATCTCTGCCAAAGATGGTTCCTACCAAGCCCTAGAAACCACTGTGCTGGGGAAGAAGATTCTGGTAGATGCTAATGTGATTGCTAATGCAACCGGTGTTCCAAAAGAAGGAGCTATGTTCTCACCTGGTTGGGAAGGAAGAAACGGTGGCATTCCCGAGTTCACTAAGAAGCTCTATGGTACAGAAGACGTAGAAGATCTGGATAGTTCGTCCATGCACCCTAAAGCAAGGATTCTTCATGCCATTCTAAGTCGTTGTGTGCTACCTAAGACTGGGAGTAGGAATCATGTCTCAGAACTTGAGAGATTCTGTCTGATTCATCTACTAGACAAGAAAGCTCTGAACTTGCCCATGATTGTTCTATACAACATGCTGAAAAGGGTTAGTGACTCTGCAACTAATTACACTCACACAACCCTAATCACCAAAATTCTTCTGAAGCTGAATGTTCCCATAGAGAGGCTCTATGATCACAAGGGCCCGTCTCTTTTCTCTGCCGTCAACATAAGAGGATGGGAATTCTTGTAAAGAAGCCATCACCAGAGAAGACAATATTGGAGGAGGCTGCATTTGAGAAAGCAACAAGAACTGGAAGAAATGTTCTGGAAATTTTGCAAGATGAAATGCAAGGAGATGTACATCGTTCTGAGTTTGTGTAATCTCTAACACCTGTGAAGATTCAGAAAAAGAAGAGGTCAAGACCTCAGATGAAGGCTGGTGTGTCTGAAGATGGAACTACCATCAGACAGTCTAAACCTGCTCAGGATGGATCTAATGAGGCTCCTGAGATTGTGGGTCAAACTGGAGAAGGTACAACCATTGCTACTCAGCCTACTTCTCAATTAGAAGGACAGGCAAAGAACAGCAATGTGTTGACATCTGAGACCACTGAACCTATTCAGGCTATACCTTTACCTGCCAGTATGCCTGAAGCTGATCTCAAGAAGGTTGTTGAAGAAATTGAACAAGAAGAAAGAAGAAAGAAGGAGGAGCAGGAGAAACAAGATCATGCTCTTGCTGTTGCTGCACAACAAGCTATTCTTGAAGATGAGAGGTTGGAGAAAGCTTCTAGGCTTAAAAGAAGGAGAGAAAGTGCTCTTAAAAGAAGAAAAGCTAAGAAGATCAAGCTGCTTGAACCTATCTTTGAAGATTCACCAATCAGAACTAGGAGAATCATACAACAAGCTGAAGTTGTCAAGTTTCAGGAGATAGCTGAAATGCAAAGGAAGAAGGCCCTGGCAGTGTTACAACAGAAGAAGAAAGTTGTTGCTGAAGAAACTCAGGCACCTGTCAAAAGACCTAGGGTACTATTTGACAATGTCTCTACTTCAGAAGATGAAGCTCCACCTGCTCAGCTGAATGTACAAAACTCTGAACCTATTCTCCCACCTTCACCTGAACCAGAACCTGCACCTGAACCTTCACCATCTCACACTTCAGAAGATTCTCAGGCTGAGGATGTTGAGAATATTGATTGCATGTGGTTTGGAGGAAATCTTTCTAGGGCAGTACTGCTGAAAGCCAAGACCAAAAACTACTCCAGAAACCATCTCAGGATCTTGCATTATGTGTTCAGAAGGATCAACAAATGTTGTGGGCTGCTGAGGTACCACACAGATTTTACAATGTTCCTGTAGTTGAAAGGCCTAGAGTGCCCAGTTTCCCAAATCTTTTTGAAGAGCTTATTTACTTCAGAGACCATCCACCTCTCCAGCTTCATGATCTATCCAGATTTCAGCTGGAAACCTCTTCAGAAGCATAAATGAGAAGAAGCACAAGAGGAGGACGTGTAGTTGATGCCCTTGAAAAGATTAGAAGTGGGGCTGTTAAAGCTAAGCACAAGTGGAGACTGCTGAATCCATTCACAAATGATAGACTGCTTTTCTCTTATGAAGACTGGGCTGTTGTCAGAATGTTATGTCTTGAATCTGAATTAGTAGATCTTCAATGTCAGAAGCTCTTTGGTTTGAGAGGATTCATCCCACCTTCCAGGATCCATATCAAACCTTATACTGAGATCAAGGTATGCCCAGATGCAATCATACCTAGGCTACCTTATGCTGATGAATTTAAGCTGAAGAAGAAGCAGGAGGTTGTAGCATCAAATTCAGATGAAGGACCCAGAGTCTTATCTGATGAGGATTAGGAGTTCTTAGCTGAAGAAGTTGCTACAGAAGGAGGCATGGATCATTCTCTATACAATTCCATGTGGGACTACCACTAGAATCTTGTAGAGAAAGAAGGAAGCTGCTCAGGCACAAAATGGGATGATGCTAACTCCATGGTGAAGATTGGAAAGAACACCACTCTTGAGACTCCAACATTCTTCATAGGAAGATTCCCTTCATATAGCTTTGATCATGTCTTCAATTTTCATTATGAATGGGAAGTTATACAGTATGTTCTTGATCAACCAAGGTTTGTAAAGGTGACTGATGCCAGGAAGTTCAACCTTCCTCCAGGATTCAACTTTTTCAAGTACTGTGACAAGCAAATCACTGTGGTATTTTATGAGGAGAACTTGGAAGCTGAGTTGATTGCTTTGTCAAGGGAGAATTATGCTCTAAGAACTCAGAATGCAGAGTTGATTCAGAGAACTGAACACATTCTTGAGGTCCAACATCAGATCAAGACTGGTCAGTCTGAGCTAAAAGATGTAGTGCTTGTTGCATTAGAGGAACAGAAGCTAGCTATGCAACAAATGATGAAGCAAGCTCTAAAGAGTCTCAAACCTAGTTCATGATGCTGCTGCCATTAGACTTGTCTTCAACTGCTTTATTTTGTGTTCTAGTTTTCAATATAGTGTTGTTATTTTCATTACTGCTATAATATATTGTGTTCCTGTTTTATCTTGAGTTGTTGCTCTTATTCATGTCTGTTTTACAAGTTTAGGGGGAGTATTTGCTCTGCTACCCTTTTTCACTGATGATAAAAGGGGGAGTATTAAATGTGATCTAACAAACTCTAAAAAAGAGTAAACAAATATTGCAGGGATGAATATACTTCAGAACATGATGAACATGACTTCAGAATATGACTTAGAACTCAGGGGGAGTCTTTGGTTGAGGGGGAGTTATCATCTAACCCTAAACTTTTTCAGATTCTCTCACATATTTATATTTGTCATCATTAAAAAGGGGGAGATTGTTGAGTCTCAAATAAAGTATGTCAGTAAATGAATACTTTCTAAAAGTCCCATACTCAATTGTTTTAATGAATAACAAATATAAAAGTCAGAAGGTCATTTAAAATGAACAAATAAACTGTTATGTATCTTCTGTTCTATTTCAGATCGTCTGAAAAATGCGTTTGCATCTGAAGGTTTCAGATCGTCTGAAGAATGCATGTGCATCTGAAGACTTATACATCATCTGAAGTTTTGCATTGGAAGCTTAACCTTTTCAAAGTTGACCATGCTAAGAGATGTTGTTGCGATTGAAGGACGTCCTACTTCTGGTCTAACTATTTTCATCATCTATGTTAGAAAAGCTTTCCTACCTCGTTCAAATGATTTGCACATTTATGGAAATGTTGCTGCTCTGCTCATCTGACACTGTCTGCGCATGCTGCTGTGAAGCCGTTCAACACTCTTTAAGGATAAAGGAGTCACAACGTCTTCTGGAACGCATTTAATGATGCCTCAGACAACGGTTAAAACTTCCCATCCTATAAATACCCTCATGCAAAGCGAAATGAACATAGAGAACATATAGAGAGAAGATATTAAGAACTCTTACGCTGCTGAAACTCTGTTCAAAATTCTTTGTACTCAATTCATTTCAGATTCTGAGTGTTATCTCAGTTGATTGTACATCTTTGTGTTCATCCTATCCTGTGTGATAGTTGAGTGAACGTTTTTTGTTTTAACTTAAAACAGTTTGGTTTACTGAGCCTGGAGAGGCTTTCTGTTTAAGAATACTTGGGTATAACACTTGGTTAAGTGTCTGAGAGCCTGAAGAGGCTTGGTGGAAGAAAGAATACTTGTAGTAGAGCCTGAAGAGACTTGGTGGAAGAAAGAATACTTGTAGTAGAGCCTGAAGAGGCTTGGTGGAAGAAAGAATACTTGTGGTAGAGCCTGAAGAGGCTTGAGAGAAAAGAATACTTGTAATTCTTGCAAGAATGGTGGAAATCCAGTGGTGGTTTGCCTCTGGGACTGGACGTAGCTCACAGTGGTAGTGAGTGAACCAAGATATATCTTGGCTAAGTTTTCTTCTATTCCTTACTCTGTCAATTTAGTTTTAATAAACTAACAGAAGGGATTGAAAAGTATTTCTGGAAAACGACCTTTTGTGAAAACCTATTTCTACGTATCTAAACTTGTTTTGCATCTGAACTCGGGTTCAGACGAACCTAAACGCTTCAGACGATAAAACTTATCATCTGAATATTTTCAGAAGGACATTTTCATCTCTATTTGTAAAAGATAAAAAGTTTCAATTGAAACACTATTCAACCCCCCTTCTAGTGTTTCCCTGTGTTTTCAGGGAAAATGTGGAATTTCGCTTAAGTTATGTATTTCGGACTTACCCTATCGAGATGGTATGGACGGATTTTGGCAATGGTTGTGGTTGGTGAGGTAAATATATTTACATTGGAATATTTGGGCAAATTAGAAAATATGAATGTTAGGTTTACTTTTACTATCAGTGGCTTCTCAAGTTTGAATTCAAAATTTATTTTAGTGTAAGAATTGTTTCTATTGATTCATCCTCCTACCTTCATCACGGGGTAATATCACTACATTGCACAGTGTCACATTATAGAGTTTAATTGTGGGTTTGAATTGATTGTGTGTTATTGTGCCAACAACCTTACTGGGTTCTCAGTACGTCCACCTATTAATTGAGTGTGGTTTTATTTATACATAATCCAACTACTCCCTCACCGTCTCCTAATTATTAATGCGTTTATTAACCATGTATGGGGGCTCGAAGAGTTGGTTTACTTGCAAATTTACATAATTAGAAGTATAAACTATGAATTTTGCAATTTATAACATCCATCACCGGCCTCCAATATAGTAATATTCTAAAAAATAGGTGTTTCCTCCCTAAATGTTCTCCTGCTGAAGAATTAATTGTATAAGCTGACATTCGTACCTGTGCTCAGCACTAGTCTTTAAAGACTATTTGATCTGAAACAGTTCTTATTATAGTATCTGTTCAGGTGTGTATTTTCCAGAGTCAGGGAGATTGAACACAAGCATCTATTTGCGACTTTTTTTTGGTTATATTAGTCTCAACCTTTGTTTTATTGGTCATGTTTACTGACAGGTCATTAACTTATCTCAGATTTGTTGGTTGTTTAGTGATTCTCTCGAATGAGGTAACTATACCCTATATACACTTGAGCAATTGTCTCCGTTTTCACACATGACCACATCCTAAGTCAATTCTTCCTTTCATCTAATCAACGTTCCTTCCTCTTATCCCACCAACCACTCCCAAAGTTCAAAGCCATCTCCTCTCTTTTACCATACCTCCTCTCTCATCTTCTAACTAAAACACCTTCTAAATGTCTGCAATTAACATGATCGAAATTCCAGTTAGGGAGATCGCTCCAAATATCAGACCTTGGTTTATAACAGTTCGCGTTATCCGCATGTGGAATAATACTTTCTGTAGTCGGCTTTCAAGGGTGTTTTCGGTTGAGTTTGTTGTTATTGATGTGCACGTATTTCGTGGACCAACTTGATATGATATTTCTTAAATTTCTAATTTCATTTAGTTGCATGCATGTAGGCCTTTACATGATTTCTCTGAATGTGAATTTCATCTAACATTTGTTTTTATTGTTCTTAATCCTAGGGTGATAAGATTCAAGCATCAGTTAGCTGGGATATTTTAAGGCTGAAGAGGATTGACATGGATGAAGGGGATTTCATTAGAGTGAGTACTTCTGTTGTTGTGCCAAATGATGGTAAGGACAGGGCTACTAGGCATGCCTTTAGATTGGTGGTTGAAATGTGTTCCATGTTAGAAAAAAGTGAACCTTTGCCTGATAGAAACTTTGGCCTCACCCTCATGAACACAAGTGAAATTGTGAGGAAGAAGAATGAAAATTAATTTCTTGTGGGTATGACCTTAACTCTTATAGGCTTCAGTTTGTGTCTTGCTGTCAATAAAATGTTTACTTTTTCGTTGCCAACTTTATTTCTGATATATATCTCACTTTTCAGACAAAGTAGGATTTCTCACTTCATTGTCCTGTGAGAGAGAATATGTTAAGGATGACAAGAAGACAACTGTTCTTTTTTGGAGATTAGGGACCCACGTAAGCTGCCCTTTGAAAATAAACCAGTGCTTTACTATGTTAGGGTCTGTGTTATGAGTGACTTTTAATATTGTTTCAACCATGTCTCTTTGCAGTGGATCACTAGAGTGTGTGTTGTATGATGAGTACGTCGAAGATGTTCGTTGGTATCTAAAAAACAATGGTCCTTGCACACCAGTAGTGGTGATCCAATTTGCCAGAATTGCACATGAAGGGTAAGTGCTTTTTGGTAAAAATATTAACAGATGCTAACATCCAATCTGTAGCTTCTTTGACTGGTTTAGAATTTCCCTATGAAAAATTTTGTTTTGGTACTATTTACAACTTTATTTTGTGTAGGTGATGTTGCTATAGAATGTGTGGTGAATATCACTAGAGTGCATTTTGAGCCTGCTGTAGCAGATCAATTTGAGATGATTAGTTGGTAAATATTTGGCAATCCCTTTTAATCTGTTTCATGTAACCAATATTTTATAACCAAGTTCCCCACAATGGGATATAAGTAGGTTTATTATGTCTGTTTTGCAATAGTTCACCCATGTTCCTAACGTTAAATGTAGTAGGCTAATCATGAGTGGGATCAGTCTTGAGGGGAAGCTAAATTTTGTGGATATGGAGATACCTAGCCTTTCTTTGCGTGATGAGTTCCTGCTTTACCATTCTAGGAAGCGTATTGACGAGCTTATGAGGAGGGGAGAGGTATATTTCCACCATATCTTACTGATTTCAGATAATAAAACTTATTTAGGTTAACTATGTTATTTTTTTCTGTCCAATGCCTATAGGGTGGGTTGTTTGGGGAAAGATCATAGGGTTGATAGAAAATGAAATCTGGTGGTTTTCTTCATGCAAACATTATGCCTGCAAGTCCGAGGGCTCCTCTCTCTTTGACTGTGATGGGGATTATGCTATTATACCAAGGTTGGTTCCATTTATGAATAACATGTCATCTTAATATTACCTCCATGTTTGTTGTCTTAGTTTACTTGCTGCAATCCTTTCATCATTGAATCCTGATTATGCTTTTGAAGATCCCACAAATGTTTATGCCACTAAAAAACTTAAGGTCACCCATATTTCACACATAACAGTTATTTATTTTTCCACTTCATTTTACCATTGCATTCCATTAATCTTATGTAGTCCACCAATATATACCACCTAAATGGCACTTCATTGTCTTTGTATTTACCTTACAGTCATTCTAAATTAATAGGTACAATCTGAAAGTTGAAGTTTCAGACGGTGATAATGTTGCAATCTTCAATTTGGGTGATGAAGATGTTCACAACTTCGTCCAAGTACCATGTAAACAACTTCTAGCTTCTTTGGAGGTAATGGCAATTTACTTTTCAATCAAATAAAACTTGAAGGAAACCATTTTCTGGACTCCTACTCAATCAAAAATTTTACCCCTATTTCAGAATGCAGAGTCTTCTTCATACCCAGGCATATTCAATCAGCTTATTGGAAAAAGTTTCTTATTCTTAGTGGAATAAAGAAGGAGCCCTTTTGATGTTCGGCCCAGTTCTTTCAATGTTAAAAGAGTTTGTGCTGAACCAGAAATTGTGAGAATGTTCTTGCGAGGAGAATTCTTCAATGCAGATCGAAGGGTAAGGGTACTCGTACTTGAAGATTCTAAACTTACAGTTTGTTAAAATATTAACATTTTTGGTGAAAGGCACATTTCAATTTAGGCTTAGGTTTCCCTAAAAGTGCTGCCTGAATATTTTATCCATCAAAATGCTATGCAATGCTTTTCTAACACTCCTTATTTTTTTTAATATGCTTTTCATTTTATTATCAGACTAGGTCAACCATCGCAAGAATTTTAGGGGTGCAAGGTGATGTTGAGCACTTCAACATGTGCCAGAGAAGCTCATATGCCAGTGCAATGCCCTGTGACAATTTCGGGACAGACATGTCAGGATTTGGCCAATGTTCTTTTTGTGGGAGTACTTCTGTCAACTTTGAACAGACACAAACCAATATGAACATAAACTATGGTCCACCAGTTGACAAATATTGCATCCAAGATAATCGTGGTAACAACTAATGGGAAAAACGTGATATGGTTCAAAGTTTATATTTATTGCTTTCTACCTATATGTATATAGTGTATTGCCCTGGAGTATTTTATGGAATGTTTTCAAGTGAAATTTTTTGTTTTTTGTGTGGGTTTACCTATTGTGGATGGTGGCTGATGAAGTTCTGGCAAGCGTACCAAAATTTCAGTAGTATAATAGTAAGTATGAGTTTATCATATCCACAGGGAACAGTTCACTTCGTATTTACTTGTGATCAGATTATCAAGTAGAAAACAGTATTTTGAGAGTTTGATGTGAAGAAAGTAAATTTGCATAAAAGAAAGAGATGATTGAGAGAAGATAAAATACTTTACTTGGATTAGGATTAAACTTCGTATCATCGCACCCATTTATGCATGTGAATCCCAATATTATTTATGAATATATTTTTATAATACCTTAGCCAAACTATGTTATCCCATGCCGGTGTCCCATATCACGAGATACTCAAAAGTAATTCATGCGGGTTCTCCCAAGCAAAAAATTACCCTGACTTGATTGCTCTATCTTTCCGTTCGTTAACACTATCAATTCACCCTAAAGACCTATAGTGTCAGCTATGAAGAGATTGCCTACTTCTACTTCAATGGTCACTTTCTCCTATAACCCTATAGTAACTACTATGAATACTTTTACCAATCAGAATTTTAGGTGTCCTATGTCTAGGCTTTCCCAAACTCGCTGTTAATTTTATAGAAACATTTGTCACCCGAATCCTAAAATTAACCTATAACTCCGGCACATAGGCGGAAGCTATGCATTAAGTAAAGATAAAAATACCGATATTATAAAACAGGGATTCATAAATAAATACGAGAATTCACATACACTTTGGGGATTGAATCAACTACATTCAATCCTATTGAGACACTTAGCTACGCATGGTAGCCATTACAACCCAATGGAGAAGTTGTCACCTTGCTCCAATCCTAGCTCTGCCTTTGTTGTATCTCTAATCTCCTTCCTGAATGCTCCTTTGCTAACCTCCTCTACTTCTTTACAAAGGGTCCTATTTATAGACTAAGGAAAGCTATCTTAAATCTGGAAGAAATCTGATTTGAAAATAGATCTGAAAATAGATCTAAAAACTGATCCGCGCAGCTGTGCTTCATTTGCGCTCAGTGCATCTGCAGCGCAGGAAATAGTGAGCAATTATGGAAGTTGCGCTTCACTTGCGCTAAGCGCAGGTGAAGCGCAAAACGCGTAACTGATTGCTCTGTTTCTTCTTTTAACCACTTGATCTCTTCCTAATTTTATCCTTGTTTGTTTGGCTTTCCTTGTTTCCCTCTTTTTGATCTGATTTTGTGTTTATTCTGCTTTTGAATTTAAGCTGGGAAGTTATCTGCAGAATCCTTGTTTAAATGGCAACTTATCTTATCTTTATTTGCTCTGATTTAAACTTTAAATTTGCATATCCTCTCCTCAAATAATGCTATCTTCTTTCCCCATTCAAATCTTCTCATAAATCTGCAAATTTAACAGATTTTCTATTAGAATAACATCAAATTCAAATCAAATAATCACAATTATTATAATTATTACTAAAAAGGGATTATTTTGGGGCATAAATTACTATTTTAACCTTGATAAGTGCAGTAAAAATACAAGAATTTATCATATAATTTGCACTTATCAGTGGCGCATCATGGTAAAGGCCACTGGCAGCGGAGGTTTCTCTCCCATGTTTTGTATCACAACTAATGGGTTGGGCCTGTGTGTTGGTTAATGTCATCTTTGTCCAATATTTAATATTCAATCAAACTTTACATGTTGCAAACAAAAAAACTTTGCATGATTATTATTCCACTTCCTTGCATCCTCATTAAGCCCGTCTATATACAGTAACATAGTTCACTAATACAATTTAAGTTCGCAATGTTCAACATGGGTTAGTTTACTTATTAATGGGTACAAGTAATTTCTAAACCATTAGCATTGTACAAGTAGGCGCACATGCCATCACCTTACGTAGCCACAAATTCAATTCAACGTACGAACTTTCTCCTCTTTTCACAAGTATTCTTTAACTTAAATTTCAAGTATCTCCCTCGAGAAGTAAAAATATTTGGCTTCACTAAATAATTTATTTACCCTACGCAAACTATTCTAAAATAATATTATTTCCACCAAATTCCTTTCTATTATTAATTTCATTTAGTCAATTACTTTTGATATATTTGCCTAATATTTGATTACCAATGTTATCAAAGCCACAAACACATCACATCAACTCAACTTTAACCTCATAGCTCATAGAAAAGTACTCCTTCTTACCATAGGTGGAAGTACACCTACCCGTCTAGCTTTTCAATTCGCGCCCTCACTTAGGAATGTGATATCTCGGACCGGATCCTCTCCCGTAAAAAAAACGGTACGAGAGAGAGTGCAATTTCATGATCAAATGGTTGCCATTTTTTCTGATTAATTTTTTATTTTTTTTTAAAAAAATTAAACGGCCGAGATCTCGTCCCGTTTTTTGCATACGGAAGAGGATCTCGGCCCGTGATATCCCCATCATATTGCTTTCTCTGCAATAGTCCACTGAAGCACACCCTCTCTGTTCACTTTGGTCTGTGCCAAATGCTATCTACAACATATGCATTTGAGTCATTGTCCAAGAGTCTTAAGTGTAGATAAAGGTTCCGTTTGATTTACAGAGGAGTAGAATTGATTCTAGAAATGAATGGTTGAGATGGATGATGCACGTTTTACGAATTACGTTGTACGGAAGTGATTTAAAATCAATTCTGCAGAATCTGGATAGTTGAAAATTTAAACCAAACGGACAAAAAGTTGGTCCCATTTATGCTATACTTTCAGTTGCCCTTCTTCTTCTTCAACTAAACACAACCAAAAAAACTTTTAACTACCTATCCTTCTGTTGCCAGAATAAACAAATTTTCCCTTGCAACCCATTAAAGCGCTCCTCCACTTCATGTCTGTACTCCTCAATTCCTCAGATTCCACTATCAAACAGAATTGAAGTCGCTGTCAAAGGTAAGCATGTAATTACAATATTGTTCACCGGAATAACATTTGCCCGGTAATGATGAACGCAATATGGCTAATTTCACGGTCCACAAACGGCGTCATTAATTAATCAATTGCGCTGCAAATATTACTGGAAATTTTATTAACAACCTTCATGTTTGGGTTCGGGTTTTACAGTCAGACACGACACCATGAGTAATAGCTTTCCACCGAGCAAAAGGCAAATCCTTGCTGACCCCACCCCAACCTCAGACTCACGACGGAGAAGGATAAACAAAAGTATAATGTTGTGCATTTTCCAAATTTCATTCTACAATGTTTTATTTCATACTTATTTGTGCGAGCATAGATTTAATCTAACCCCTCGTTTACCTTTCTGTTACCGGTGGTTCCATGGAGTCTACACAGCTCATGCAATGAGTCAACTAATCCACACAAGCAAACTGGCAACGCAATTGATATCCAGCGGGAGAATGGTTTGTTTTGATCCTTGCATCAGATATATTCATATACTATAAATTAGTACCTTATTTTTGTTGCCATGGATGGATCCTGGAATCAAATAAAATGGGGGGCCACAATTATTTATAACTTACATATCTAAAAAAATTTTGTTATTTTTTTATCATATATATATTAGTTGTAGATTATTTTTTCATAATGTTCTTATACTCTTATAGTCTAATATTAGTAATAAAACCACAATTGGTATTTGATATGAAATATGATATGAATTAAGATTTATACTTAATCTATACTATTACAATTGGCTGGCTAGATTTTTTGTTATTATTCATTGAGAGGTTAATTTTTTTTAATTCCTATAAGTAGTAAAGTTAAAGAGGTTAATTTTTTTTTAATTCCTATAAGTAGTAAAGTTAAGATCTCTAAATCTAGCCTAACCTATAAGATACATAAATAGTAGGTAGATAAATATGGAAAGTTTAGGGAGGAGAAAAATGGAAAGAAAAAATGATAAAGTGAAAGAATGTGAAAAATGTGATATGAAATGAAAAGAAAAATGAAAAGAAAATTAAGGTGTTAAAGGAAGTGTAAAACAAAAAAAAGTGAAAAAATTATTATTCTTTTTTTAAAAGTATTAAAACTTTGATAGTTAACTTTTGGGTGTTAAAAGTAGAAAAAAGAAAGAGATAAAAAGAAAAAAAAATCAAGAGAAAGTATGGAATAAATGACAATTGACGTTATACGAAAGAAAGTAAGATAAAAAGAAAAAATTAGGCGTGAAAAAATCTTATGTATTTTAAAATTAAACTATTAAGTACATAAATACATTACATATTGCAATCGAAAATATATATAAATAATAGGAATTTAAGTAAACACAAATGACAAGACAACACTAAATATTTTGAAATGAATACAATAGGAATTGAAATCACCTAAATACATACTCCCTCAATTCCTTTTTATAAGGCACCTTTTAGAATTTTTTTATGTTCCCTTTTATATGTCACTTTACAATTTGAAGAAAACATTTATTATAATTTTCCTTATTTGCCCTTATTAATTTTAATATCTTTCCAACTATCAAATGATAGTGGAGTTAGTTAATAATATTAAATAAGGGAAATACTAGAAAATTAAACTTTTTTTAAAACTCAAATAAAATAATTAACTAGCTTTAATTACTTTTATTGTTCTTTGTGATTCAATATAATGTGCCTTATAAAAAGGAACGGAGGGAGTATATTATATTTGTTTACATTTAAATGTATATAAACTAGATTTTCATTTTTTCCAAAAGAAAAAAAAAAGAAATGCGGAACACATTTGGGGACACCTCGAATAAATTTAATTATATTTGATCATCTCACTCCATTAAAGTTTCAATGAAGACAATTTTTATTTTTCTGTTTTATTGTGACTATTAATAAATGTCAAAGCTAGACATTATCACACATTGGTGTTTATTTACCAGAAACCGTTTTCTCTCATGGTCAATTATATGTTGCTATATCTAGGATGAAGTCTCAACCGGGACTTATGATTCTTATATGTGATTATATTTTTAAACGTTATAATTTGATGAAAAATAGTGTATAAAGAGATATTTCAAAAAATATAAATGATATGGTATGGTATGTTTTACATTTATAATTATTAATATCTGAAATTTGTTTCAAATAAATTTTCTATGTTTTAATTTTTTTAATTTTTTTATATAAATAAGTATAAATTTTAATATGAAAAAAATCACTAATTATTATCATTTTCTAAAGTTTACATATTTATATTAATTAAATTAAATATATTATAGTATTTAGTATAAACAATCTATTTGAATAATAATACCATGCATCGCATGGGTCGGACACTAGTTATTTTACATTTAATCAAATAGGTTGTCAAATATGCTATGAACTAATGGGAAGTGAGGGGGGCCAAGGCTCCCTGCCTTCCCCCCTTTGCATCTGTCTCTATTTGTTTCCATTTAACTAAGCTTTGTTCAAATGCATGACTAACCAATTGGGGCTACACTTGGTAAGGATTTCACATGCAATTGGTAAAATATAACTAGATTACATGTATCATAGTTGCGCGGCTTTTAGGGTGCAACACCAACTTAAGTTGTGCACCGTGCCACACTTAGTTTTAAGCCATTTTTCCATTTTTCGGGGGTCAGAACGTGAATTGAAGAAAAGTGAGGGAAATTAAAGTATTTGCAAATGCAGGCCTGTGATAATGAGTAATTGATTAAGGCCAAAAGAGATCTTCGTTCCCCATGGCGTCACTCTCGTGTTCGGCGTGTCACTATTCATCCATTTCTGTTCTTCTCCGCCTTCAATCTCGTTCGTCTTCGATGCTAACAGTGAAATGGATACAAAGTAGACGTTGAGATGCACACCTGGTATACGCAGCTCCGAACGTCGTTTATGGGGAAGTCATTGAGGAGTCACGACGTGCTTTGCGTTGTTGCTAAAGTCATTGACGTCGAACCCTCTGCCGAGGTCTGCCTCAATGGTAAGGAAACGACATCAAGTGAACACTTGATTTTTCTCTCCAAGTCCGGTAATATTCAAGGGTTCATTCACTTTGTTGTTTGGAAATTGATTAAGTTATGTGATATTGGTAATATTGTATCTGAAGTTAACATTTGATTGCCAAAGCCAGAAGGTTTAATTTCATCCTTTACCGAAACCAATGCTTAAATGGATGCATTACTTTAGTGGTAACATTAGTTAAAGAATGTATTAGGGTTTAAAATGTTGGATGGCTTAAAATTGTTGATGGAGCTTGTGCATTTTCATTTATGGGTGCATTGAAAAAGTATACCCTCTATCCTCTCCCTAAATTGGGGCTGTAAATCCCAACCCTTCACTTGGCTGCTAATTGTGCATGTTATTTTTCTGGCATGACTCTGATTGTAGTAGTGATTAATTTGGTGTTGCTTCAAATGAGTGTTTTAATTAAAAGCACATAATGCTTAGGAGATTCCTTGTTCCACTCTCATTTGTTTAG
This sequence comes from Sesbania bispinosa, assembly GCA_026901365.1. Taxonomy (NCBI): domain Eukaryota; kingdom Viridiplantae; phylum Streptophyta; class Magnoliopsida; order Fabales; family Fabaceae; genus Sesbania; species Sesbania bispinosa. The sequence goes on along the minus strand of QLOH01000672.1, from coordinate 5,733 downwards.
CTATTTTAGTGTGTTAGTGGGCAAATCTACTATTTTCAGTTCACGTAAATACACAAGACAAGAGAAGTGAATGAAGGGTATAGTTTAGTTCCCAGTGGAAGAATCATCGTTTACAAACTTCTCTACAAACCAATCCCCTTGTAACTATTGTGTCAAAAATGATGAATCGAAAGTAGTATCCAATACGGAAGTTTGTCTCATCCCATAGTAGTTGCTTGTTAGTTTTATCTACCTTGAGGTAAAGACTAAATGTTGTTGTTGCAGCTGCCAGTTTATAGCAAAATTTTACCACTTGTTAACACACCTCAAGGTTTTGCTTCTTTTATGTAAATTTTCCAGCAAATGTCCTCTTATGGAAGGGCAACAAGAAGACAGAGAAGAACAATAACAACAACAACAAGCAGAAGTAGTGCATAGGTGAAGAAAAAGGTGAATAGTACACGACAAAAAACAAGAGAACGTTGTGTACACCCCTAGGAATGCCCCCATGATGATTGGGAGGTCATTACCTAAGGAGCTAAGAAAGGAAAGTGTTATGTGTTTTTTCTGTTTAATTGTATGTGTGAATGTATTAATGACAATGAATAGATTTGAATTATTAAAATTAAATGTCTGCACTATTTTTTGTTGTATAAAGATGAATCATGTTTGTCGACGTGTGTTGTTAACATAAGGTCATGATTTTAGTAGTTCCTGCATTGGTCCTATAGTACTGAATTTTTCTGTTACAATTCTTCTCTGCTGTTAACATTAACCACTCTGCACTTGGAATTAACCGAGGACAGAAACATCGTTAACCAAGTGCTAACGACATTCTATTCCACGCACTTGGTAAGCATAATAGGGACTTGTCATGGTCATGATCACCTAAGAACAGCGATTAAGTTGAATTGAACCAATTTTTAATTAGGTTGAAATGTGGGCGAAAAAGAAGAAATTATGGAATTCATGTTGTGATCATGTTAACCACTTTTGACATGGATTTAACCGATTACGCGAAAAGCATTAACCGAGTCGAAACGAATTTGCATTCTAAGCAATGGGTAAGTATGATAAGGACTCGTCATGGACATGGTCACCAAACAAGAGATGGTGTGTTCAATTGCATGACCAGTTAATTTTGTTCCAGTAAAAGCATGAAATTGTAGCATTCCTTTTCCTGTTAACATTAACCAATCCGAACATGGAAATAACCGTATTCGTATACAGCATTAACCATGTCGTTGGTGAGTAACATGAGGCCTTGTCATGGACATGGTCAGCAAACAACATGGATTATGCTCAACTGGTTCAATCTTAAATGAGTTTAAATAAAGGGACAAAAAAAATTCGCTTTCATTTTGCTGTTAACATTAACCAATGTGCACTTGGAATTAACCGTGGACAGATAAACCATTAACCAAGTGGTAACAACATTCTATTCCATGCACTTGGTAAGCATAATAGGGAGTTGTCATGGTCATGATAATCTAAGAACATCGATTAAGTTGAATTGAACCAATTTTTATTTAGGTTGAAATGTGGGCGAAAAGAAGAAATTGTGGCATTCATGTTGTGATCATGTTAACCACTTTTTACATGGAATTAACCGATTACGCGAAAAGCATTAACCGAGTCGAAACGAATTTGCATTCTAAACAGTGGGTAAGTATGATAAGGACTCGTCATGGACATGGTCACCAAACAAGAGAGGGTATGTTCAATTGCATGACCAGTTAATTTTGTTCCAGTAAAGGCATGAAATTGTAGCATTTCTTTTCCTGTTAACATTAACCAATCTGAACATGGAATTAACCGTATTCATATACAGCATTAACCACGTCGTAACAGCATTGCATTAAACGCACTTGGTTAGTAACACGAGGCCTTACCATGGACATGGTCACCAGACAACATGGATTATGCTCAACTGGATGACTCTTTATTGAGGTTTAAATAAAGGCACACAAAAAAGTCGCTTTCATTTTGCCGTTAACAATAACCAATGTGCACTTGGAATTAACCGTGGACAAAAACAACATTAACCAAGTGCTATATGCATTGTATTGCACGCACTTGGTAAGCATAATGTGGCCTTGTCATGGATAAGGTCACCTAAGAACAACGTTTAAGTTCAATTGAACCACTCTTTACTTTGTTTGATGTGTGGGCCATAAGAAAAAATTATGGCATTCATATTCTCAGAATGTTAACCACTTTGTACATTGAATTAACCGTTGACGCGAAGAGCATTAATCGAGTCGTAATGGAATTGCATTCCACGCAGTTGGTAAGTATGATGAGGACTCGTGGTGGACATGGTCACCAAACAAGTGAGGGTGTGCAAAACTGCATGACCATTTAATTCCGTTCCATTAACGACAATAGATTGTTTCATTTCTTTTCCTGTTGACATTAACCAATCTGAAGATGGAATTAAGCATATACGGATTTCATTTTGCTCTTAACATTAACCAATGTGTAAATGGAATTAACCGTCAACGGGAACACCATTAACCATGTGCCAACATCACTGCATTACATGCACTAAGCAAGCGTAATTAGGCCTTGGCATGGACATGCTTACCAGAGAACATGGATTAAGGTCAATTGAACCACTCTTTATTTAAGTTCATATATCGGGCAGAAGAAAATTTTGCCTTTCGTTATCTCTTCACATCAACCACTTTATACATGGAAATAACCGTTTATAGGAAATAAATTAACCAAGTTGTTACGGCATTGCAGTTGACGCAATAATTATGAATAGGACTGGTTGTGGACATGGTCACCAAACAACAGGGATTGTGCTGAACTGCCTTACTCTTTAATTAGGTTCCATTAACGGCCAAAAAGTAGATCATCGCATAATTTGTTCACATTAACCAATATGAAAATGGATTTAACCATCGATGGAAACACAATTAACCAGTAATGTCCATGTAATGGGTACGTATAATTAGTCGTTTTAATGAACATGGTGACCAAACAACACGGATTATGGTCAATTGGTTGAGTATTTAATTTGGGCTAAGTAACGGGCACAAAATTTTCCACTTTCATTTTTTGTTAGAATTAACCAATGTGTACATAGAATTAACCGTGGACTGAAACTTCATTAACCACATGCTAACAACACTCATTGCAGTCACTGGGTAAGTATAATTAGGCCTTGTCATGGACATGGTTACCAAACAACAATATGGGTTAAGCTCAATTGAATCAGTATTTAATGAAGTTCATATAAGGGCCATAAGACAAATTTTGGCTTTCTTTTTCTGTTCACATTAACCACTTTGTACACGAAATTAATCGTGTACGCGAAAAGCATTAACCAAGTCGTTACGACATTGCATTCCACACAGTGGGTTAGTATGATTAGGACTTGTCATGGACATGGACAACAAACAACAAGGATTGTGGAGAACTGCCCTGATCTTTAATTAGGTTCCATTAACGGCCAGAAAAGATTTGCATTTCATATTATGTTCACATTAACCAATTTTAACATGGAATTAACCTTCCGCAGAAAGAGAATTAACCAAGTGCTGACAACATTGCCTTCCATTCACATACTTGTTCATTTATTTTTCACTTATTCCATGCTCTGCCAAACACACCACATGCACATTTTCCAGCCTTTTTTCCAGCCTGGACAACTATTTAAAATTAAGTGCAAAAGTTGAAGTGTATGAGTGGTGAAAACATTAAAGTAGTAACAGACTGGTTGCATAATACATATTGAACTTGTTAGAGTCTTAAGGCAGATAAGATTGTTCAAATGTTAAAGAGGAAACAAAAGCATTGATTGAAATAAGCAACATACATGAACATATTACAAGAACCAAGCATATCAGACTCTTCCAGATGCAGTAGATGCCATTGCATCACCCTGTTGAATGGTGTAAAGCCTCATAAGAGCTTCACCTCCAACCTTCCATGCAAACCCACATTGTTGGACATCTTTTGAGAATCCTGTAACAGTTTAATGGTACAGATTGTGTGCATTAACATTGACATCTTAGCTAGCAATAGAACTACATGATTGCTTTTCAGAATAATTAAAATGGCCATTGAATTTAGAACTCATAATGTACAAACTAACCAGATTGACAAATTAGAACGAAAATCTAGTTTATATCTCAGTACCAGAATTCACATGCCTTATAATCACATTTGTACCAACTGCGGAAGTAAAAAACCATTCCCTGTCGTTCGGTAGAACACATAATTTTAAATAACGTTAGTACTACTTAAAATTAAATAAAACGCTCGATATTAGTTTTTAAACAGCTAACCTTGAGCGAGAAAGAAGAAGAACATTGGTTCAAAACAGGGGAAATCAACCCAGATAATTAGGGCTCAACGAACACAAGTTTTTTGGGCGAAATCAAACTAATCTATAATTCCACACAATAACGGCTCAATCAACAACAATTTTTTTGGGGGAAAAACCCACTAACCTCAATCACGGCTTCTACGTATACCTCATCCACCGCTTCCAACAGCTTCTGTGCGGACTCCGGTTGTGTTGGTCTATCTTCTATGGAAGACGAAAGCAATGGAGACAGCCACAGTCAATGGAAGACAACGGTATAGTGTTCACAGAGAATGAAAAATCTGCTAACCCTAAACGTATTTCACCGTCCTCTTTCTTTCTTCGTCCTCTTTCTTTCTTCCTAATGCGCGACTCTCCGTCAAGTGAAATGTGTAGTTACTAAGTTGTTTTTTTTTTCAGGGCTCAAATTGCAAATTTGTGGAATTCTACTGACTTTGCCTAAATCACGTTTTCACCCCCGAGAAATGAGAAATAGGGTGAAAAGTAAGTGTGCAACGGTGCACAACTTGATTGGGTGTTGCACCCTAAAAGGCACCATCATAGTTGATCCGTGTTGCAATGTTAAACGTTATTCCAATTGAGACGGTTAAAAAACTTACCAATATATAAATCAATACATGCAGTGAATCCTAATTTATCCAACTCACAATCAAGGATAGAAATTGGTCAAAGCTCGCGTTTCAGAGAGCGGGAAGAACGAAAGGATTATGAAGAAGAGAAATTAAACTTGTACAACCATCCAACATACAACAAGGAAAGATAAAGAGAGAAAAGAGAGAGAAGAGAGAGAATTGTGAGATGTGATAGAGAGATATAGAGAGAAAAAGTGTGTTGTATGGGTTTGTTGTATTTTTGGTTGTATAAATATGTTATCTCTAAAATGTGAGGATGAAGGTTTATAAATATATCTTAAATAATTAATGATTATTCATGACACATTATATCCTGGTATATCCATAGCGCCGTATTGACATAGTTCTCCTTCCTTACGTGATTTTATTTTCATATATTATAGGGTATTTAGATTTAGGTGATGCTAATTTTGTATGCAAGTATTGCTATGCAATCTTCTGGTTCGATGAGTGTGCAGAAAAAACAACTACATCATTACAACCAAATTTCTCAATGTGTTGCATGAAGGGGAAATTTGGTCTTCCATTCCTTCCAAAATCCCCTGCAATTTTAATGGATTTAGTCAACGGGGTTGACAACAGAAGCCAACATTTTGTGAACAACATCAGAATGTACAATAGTATGTTTGCATTCACATCGTTTGACACAAGATTAAATAATGGGGCTGCTCCACCCCAATTTATTGTAAGTGGACAAAATTATCATCGCATTAGAACATTGGTGCCAATCGAAGGAGAATTACCAAAATTTGCCCAACAATATGCCTATGACACGAAAAAAAG